>JAHWFP010170283.1:0-32951 GCA_023313725.1 Lithobius niger
TATTAACTATACGCTTCCCGTCCTTCCATCATGCACTCGACACAACAACCGCAATGCCAAGTCATCGGTGGACTCGGTCGTGCATCATGGACAGAAAATTGTAAACCAGTGCCTGGTGCTAACGTCATGCATTCTTTTTCAGGAGGTGCGGTTTTGCCAATGAATGTGCATGCTTCTTCTTTTCAGCAGGGTATGGTTGCGAGTGGTACACCTAATGTAAATTGTGAATTCGCAAGCTGTTGGTAGCCAGCGTTACAGTAGTGTAGGCCAGTTTAATGCTAGTAGTCTTGGTGTGGCGAATAACGCACTCAATTCTAGGCGAGGTTGTAACCCTACTGGTAATGGTAATTCTGGTGTAGTGAGTTTTGCGAGTAACGGGAATGCGAATGGTTTGGTTGGAGTCAGTACTGGTAACACTCGGTCAAACCAGCAGGCTGCTAGTGCTGTTCCAGGTAACTCAATTGGCTGCCAGGGTAATGTGATTGTGTTGGGTGATTCGAGTGTGCAAAACAGTAGACCTATGTTGACGAATCCTGTTCAAAGCAACCAAGGTGCGACTCGTGGTTTTGTTTTTCCTGTTCAAGGTAGTGGTGTTGCAGGTTACCAAGGACATGTTGCGAATGCTGGTTTTGTTGCCAATCCTGTTCAAGCATGTGGGAATGTTGCTTCTCTTTCAGATTTGAGTGGAACTGCTGGAGTCACGAACACCTCGCAGAATGTTCAGGGGGGTTCTCGCAAGAATTTTAGGCTACCTCGTAGTGAGTGGCTTAAAACTGTTAAGTATAATACTTGTCACATGTTAGGCCACCTTGCTAAGAGTTGTCCCTCTGGTGTCAGTCCCATGTGTTTGATAAATCCTCGTCAACCAGGCTGGATGTACCTTGATATTTCTGTAAAGGGTTCTCTCTTCGCTGCCTGTACGTATTCTGGTGCTAAGCGCCGTTGCATATCTCGCAGCTGGCTGCAGCTTTTGTTTCCGCAATTTGAATTGATTCCTTGGCCTAAGGATAGTGCAGTTTTTGAGCTAGCTGATGGTTCTGTTGCGAAACAACCTCTGGGGACGATCAAATTGTCCGTGTTTGTGAATGGTAAACACACTTTGGTGGATTTTGTCGTATTCGAAGATTTGGTTGACAATTGCATTCTGGGTCTGGACTATTGGGAGAAATCGGGTTTCATCCCCGATGTTGCTAATCGTCGCGCCTATTTCTTTGACAAGGCTGCTGGTTCCCACTCTGGTGCGTTTCCGCTGATTGGCTGGAACAAAGGTGATGCGGACAGCGACAAAGTTCCTTTGTGGAGAATTGGTCCATCGTCGGTGGCTACGGAAGATGCTTCGTTCAACGCCATGACGGCCGAGCAGTTTCTGGAGTTGGATTCTCTCTTGGGCAGGAATACAGATCTTTTTCCAGGGAAAGCTGGTCGCACGAAGCTTCGTCAGCATGAGATCAAGTTCAACGGTGATCCGAAACCTTTCGTTGCGAAGTATCATCGTCAGTCGCCTGCCATGAGATGAGAGATGTCGGCCATGATAGATCAGCTGCTGCAGGAAGACAAGATCGAGCCCTCGGTAAGCGAATGGGGTTCCTTATTCTTCATGAAGAGGAAGAAGGATGGCACCTTTCGTCCCATTCTTGACTACAGGGAGTTGAATAGTCAGATCAAGACCGACTCGTACCCGATGCCGAGGACAGAGGAGATGATCGAGTCAAGAATTACGTCTCTGTTCTGGACGGTGAATGTGGCTTCCACCACGTACCTCTTAGTGAAGAGTCATGGGATTGCACAAGTTTCATTTGCAATCGCGGCTTTTTTCGTTGGAAAGTGCTACCTTTTGGCTTGAAGAATTCCAGCGCGGAATTTCAGCGTACCCTCACGTTGGCCTTTGGTGATCTCATCGGTACTGTGTGTGTACTCTATGTTGATGATATCATCGTCGCTACAGCTACGTGGCAAGATCATTTGAAGGCCATTGAGAAGAACTTCGCCAGGTGACATCTACATGGCTTCGCTTTAAAGAGGTCCAAATGCAACTTTTGTCTGCCTGTCATGAAGGTTCTGGGAGTGACCATCAGTGCTTAAGGGTATGCATCTTCAGGGTCAGCACACTGCAGCGGTGGAGCAGTATCCTCGCCCTATGACGCCGAAGGCGCTGCAGAAATTTTTGGGTTTTGCCAATTATTTCAGGAAGTTCGTGAAGGACTCTGCTATTCTTGTGAAGCCGTTGACGAATCTCCTGCACAAGGATGTCAAGTTCATATGGTCCGAGGAGTGTGAGAAAGCCTTCATCAGGGTGAAAGCCAGGATTTTAGAGTCAGCGTGTTTGCAGCTCCTGGACTATTCCTTGCCTTTCCAGATTGAATCGGATGCGTCGGATATCGGCATCGGAGCAATTTTGTCACAGGTGAAAGATGGCAAGACCAGGATTGTGGAGTTCTTCAGCCGTGCACTCAGCGAGCGAGAGTCAAGGTTCTGCACGTTTGAGAAGGAGGTGCTTGCTATAGTGTCAGCTGTGGAGCGCTGGAGGCATAACCTTGAGGGCACGAGGTTCACGCTCATCACGGACTGAAAGGCGTTGAAGTGGGCTTTGACGAATGTGAAGAACACCGGCAAGACTGCACGTTGGGTCTTGAAGTTGCAGATGTTTGACTATGATGTTGTCCACCGCCCCGGAACAGCGAATGTCGTCGCGGATGCATTGTCCAGAGCACCGTTGCCGCTTTTCCAGATTAGGATACAACCTCGGGTTCCTCTTCGCAGCAAGGAGCAGTTACGTCAGGCTCAACGTGAAGATCCAGCTATCGCCAGGATCTACAAGCTGCTGTCGTCGCCGAAGTCGGGCAAAGGTAGTTTCTCTGCCAAACAAGTAGCCTACATCGTCAAGAACTTTGTCGTATATGAGGAGTTGGTGTACTATGTTGACAAAACTGCGTCGGACCATGGAAGAGTGGCTGACCAACTACGTGTCTACTTTCCTGCTTCGCTACGTCATACCATGTTGCATGATCAGCATGACCTACCTGAGTTTGGTCACCTGGGAGTTCACAAGACGTTGTGTAGACTGTGTGCTATAGCCTGCTGTCCTGGACTGTTTCGAGACACTAAGAAGTACGTACGCTCGTGTCATGCTTGTCAGGTCGCCAAGCCTTTCCTTAACCTTCCTTAAGCCTTCACAGCAGCGCAAGAAAGGTGCTATGGTTCCTGTGATACCAACGGCTCCGCTTAGTCGTGTTGGAATTGACTTTGTTGGTCCTTTGCCAGCTACGACTCAAGGGAACAAGTACGTGCTCTCGATTGTGGACTATTTTACCAAGAGGGCGTGGTTTATTCCTACGAGGTTCTGCACGGCAAGAGCAGTGGCGACTCAGCTCTTCAAGCATGTCATCCAGTGGAGAGGGCCACCGCGGGTTTTGATTTCCGACAATGGTCCTGCCTTTGTCTCGAGCTTATTGACAGTGCTGGCAGAGAAAAGTGGCATTGAGCTCCGGAAGATTTGTGCATACCACCCGCAAAGTAATGCTACGGAACGCGTGAATCGTACGTTGAAGAGCTGTCTCAGTGCCTTCGTTCATGACAAGCACAGTTCCTGGGGTCCACTGCTTCCAAAGACACCGCACGCCAGCACCGGGAACACTCCGTTCTACCTGATGTTTGGATCCGATCCGTGGAACCAAGCCAAGCTCGTCTGCTTACCAGCGCATCCTGCGGGACAGTCTCAGGAAGAGCACGTCGGGAACCAAGAGCGTTTTCTTCAGCAGGCGAGAGACATCGCTCGTGCTCATCTTGCTGAAGCGGCGAGAACTGCGAAGAAGTATTATGATGGGAATCGCAGAGAGTTTGAGTTCGAGCCTGGTGACTTGGTGAAGATCAAGGCGCACATCCAGTCGTCGGCTGACAAGGATGTGACGAAGAAGCTTGCTCCTTTATTTTTGGCCCCGTACCACATCCAAAGGAAGAAACACAAGTTAAACTATGTGGTACAGGCCATTGATGATCTTCAGGATGTTCGGACTGTCAATGTTGTAGATATTGAACACTATTATGATCCCATGTCTATGGAGTACTACGAACTGGAGTCAGGTGGTGAAGATTCTGACCAGGAGACTGTACCCGTCGGAAGTGAAGCTCCAGCTCTCATGAGATAGAGCCCCGAAGTCGCTCCCATAGACACCTGTCTCGTTAGAGCGAGCCCGAAAGTCGCTCCCAAAGACACCTCTCCCGTTAGTGCGAGCCCCGAAATCGCTCCCGTCATGTCAACGCCAGAGATTGAGCGAATCCGTCGTTATGAGCAGGAGTGCTACATGTCAGCCGTAGCACGCGGTGACATCGAGATACCTGAAGGTTGGTGTGACAGAAGAGTTGTGGACGTTTCTTCTTCGGATCCTGCAGATAATCCACAGGGAGGAGTGAAGTACACTGTGCAACGTACTCCTGACATCCCAGGGCTAACGAGCTACAGTCTTGCATCTCTTGTGAAACTACGTCAGTCGCCGTCGCGAGACCCCGACGCGTTGAAGAAGTATGGACTGATTCCAGATTTCGTCGGCCCATACAGAGTCGTTGAGCGGATGACACAGTTCCTCTACGGCTTTCGCCATGTGTTACACCAGAAGGATGAAAGAGACGCTCATCTGTTTGCCATGACAACGCTGGACTCGAATTGGTGCCCTGATATGACTCGTGAGAATCCACCAATTTTCCCCGTTCCTCCAATGAATTATGTCCCCAAACGAAGTGATAAACTATCCATCACTGAAGTGACATCTGACAACAAACTGTCTGTTGTGAGTGATGTGAGTGCGACTAGTTCACATGGTGATTTGTCCGCCTGTGGGCGAACTGGTGGTGCTTCTGGTAACAAACTGTCCGTTATTAGTGGTGAGGAGAATGTTGTGAATGACAAACTGTCCGTTGTTAAACAACAGTCCCCAGTAATTGGTTCCGTTTCTTCTTCTGACGACGAGGCTGCCGACTATGAATCTGTACAGGACAGCGAGGGAGAGTGCTCTCCTGCCCCTACTCGCCCGAAGCGTACCTTAAAACGCCCCACGAGATTTCATTCTTCTAGGAAAGTAGTCCCTCCTAGGGGGCAACGCCCTGTCAAGGTTATTTGTAAACCTGTTCGTTACAGACTGAACTATTTTGCCGAGGTTGTCAAACCTGTCCTCGTGTTTGAGTCTCTGGCACAGGTCGATTGGCCATTTACGGACCTGTGGAGGGAACCCTAGTAACTTTCTGGGAGTATAATTTGTTCTTGAGTCGGTGTAGATTACCCAAGTTTGATTTGTCATACCTAGTATGTGTTGTTCTTTAGGATAAGTTTATTTACTGCCTTTTTCTCCCTCGCTACGCTGTCGCAAGAGCTTAATGCAGGTGCAATAGGGATGGCGCATTATGCTTTGGGTTGCATAGGGATGGTAACCTGGTCCTTTGCCTTGGCTGCGGGCATACTTTTGTACGTCGACTTTTTGTAATATGTGTTAGGCCTGCAGTGACAGTGTCACCAGGGCAAGCATTAAAAACGTGTCGCATGAGTTTTGCCGGCGTCAAAAATTATGAGTATGCTGCAGGTAGCAGACTTGTGGTGTGGTATAGTTGTTTAACTCTGTTGAAGGAAATTGCAGGTTGATTTGCTAGTTTTGGAGGATGGGTTGCGTAGTTTTTGGTTCTATTCAAGTAATTCGGTTGTCTAAAAAAAAAAACAAAAAAAAACTAGAAGTCTTGGGGTAGAGGCTATGATAGGTGTTGTACAGCACTTAAACTTGTGTCGCCATATTGCTGGTTTATTGCGCGTTGGTGTACTGCTGCACGGTAAAACATGGTAGTATTAGGCTGTAGGCTATAGGCTAGTGTTGTGTGTCGGACTGAATTTAAATTGATGTAAATCCATTGTTTGAGACATTGAATTTGATTGCAGTTTTGCACTTATCAATTTGTCCACATATTCGGAGGCCAATTTTGTGTTGGGGGGAGCATGTAAGGTGTCCCGCTTCCCCGCCACCCTTGCGGATTCTCGTGCGCACACCTCTGCACCTTGTCTTGTGCGCGCACGTTGGTTTTGGCGCCAGGCAGTCTGGTGAGGACACGTGCTGTGGCAGGTCGCGACAAAGCGAGTCGCCCTGATGTCCCCAGATCGTTATATTGTTGAATTGTTTGTAAGTCCGTTTGTCGTCGGGATGAATAAACCCGGTGTACAAGAGCTATCCGGTGAGTTGTTTGTTTTGTTGGGAATAATGGCCCAAACCCCATTATATTACAAATATTTGAACTGTTGTTTCCCTAATATATAAATCGGACTCCATCAACCAAACATTTATATATTTTTACAATAATATATAAAACAGCGGATCAAAGCAACACATTATAAATCTCCCGATATCAGTTACTAATTATTTGTAAATAGTAACTCCAATTTACAAAAAACTTTGCACACTCGTCTTTCATTTATAAATAATACGCATTAACGCGTCCGATTTATATATGAGCTGGTGCTGCGATATATATATATCGCAGTTTTATTTGTAAATCTTTTTTTTGATATGCATATTATTCGTCCTTATTTGTATATCTTCCAGCATTGCAGGCTGATATATATATATATATCACTGAACTTTGCACGCATATATAAATGGACCGACTATTGACAATATCTCTATACTAAGATTCGGAGGGAGGGTCGGCGGAACAGCGGATACGGTATGGCCTGCTGAACGCAAGGTGCACCAAGTAACCCGGCGTACGGTTCTTGAACGGGTTTAATAATTCGAAGCTTCCGTTAAACCAACTGTTCTCTACGAAATGAACGGGACCAGTAAAATTAGAAGCCATATGTTAGTCTTGAAGACAGTTAAACCAGAGATAGTACACTTAGAGAGATATGATACGGCCACGGGCCGCGATCAGCCTGCACGCCTTGTGCGAGGTGCATGCCTGGAGACAAGACGTCATCGTAACACACTAGCGAGGGAAGCCTGTTTTCGCGGCGATAATTGGTCCACCTGCGATCTGACCATAACATCGCGAACCAAAACTCAATCTCTACGTGATTTATTAAATTAAAGTATTCAAGAACGTACGCTACTATGACCAAACCCAACAAAGACTCGTAAAAGTTCGTTTAGCTAGGCGATAATCCACTCAATATGAAATGCCAGGCAAATATGCGGTTGGACTGTACCCACTTGTTGCTGTGGGGAGAGAGAAGCAGATTAGGGGGCATACGCTTCATTTGAAAAGAATCTGTGCTGCTCTGTTCTGTACGTTCTATCCGCATCCTGGTGCGTGGCGAAGCCCTACTAATGGGGGGTGGGAGGGGAGGGAAGAGAAAAGATAAAATAAATCAATGAATAAAATAAATATCTCCGACTATGAAACATGATTTCCTAACGTATTCTGCGAAATTTCATAATTATTTCAGCCTAATGTTTGCCACATTCAAACTTTGGTAGTAAGCTCTTAAACAGGCCTGTCAGTGCCAGTGTCAGTGCCAGTGTCAGTGCCTGTAAATTCAACGCAGCACAGGAAAACTTTAGGAAATAAGTGTATCGTGAAAACCATAAAAAAAAATATAAAATAAAATTCGTTTGTCACTTTGTTGTTGCTGGACGACGATTTTTACTGGGGAACTACTTTCAAAAAGATAGAGCAAAGCAAATCTTGATCATTAAAGGAAAATTCGGTAATCCAACAATTCTATGAATAACGTGTGGGGGCGCCGAAAAGTATATTCAGATTTTTAGTAAAACGCTCAATTTCTGCCAGCCGATTTTTTTTCTCAGGCTTTTATTTTCGCAGGCTTTTTTTACTTTGCTTATTTTTCGCCTTATCTTTCTCCCATGCTTTTTTTTTTGGGGTTGCCCCCCCCCCCCCCGCAAAAAAATGTTCATTTAACATCAATCGCAGTAACGGTCACAGAATCTTTTTTTCATTTCCGGTGTAACAGTAATAGAGTTATTTAAGTTACTTTTGGCTCACGAAATTCACAGCAATGCAGCTGTGTTTTGTACACTCTGTGGATTATTATAAAACAACAATAGTTTGGTACTTTACAAAAAAAAAACGTTGACTCTTCCCCACCTTTAAAATATTTTATTTTTTTATTTTATTTAAAGCCACATTAGCCCAAAGAACAACAAATGCATGATTCAACACTAGGATAATTTTTATTTGCTGAATGTTCGCCAATTTGCCGAATGGAGAAAGTGACGGTGAAATGATGGTTAAAAAAGTTTACAATCAGCGATGCATCGAGAGGTGCGTATTTGCGGAACTGCCATTGAAAAGAAAAATATTATATATTGCTTCATAAAATAAAATATGTAAACAAAAATAAATATTGATATGAAAAAACCCTCTCACCTTGATAAGTACAGAACGAAACAACCTACCCCTCCTAAAAAAACAAAGCTTTGTTTATATATACAGTGCCACATACTTACCAGATGTATGCCTGCGAAAAATAAAAATATGCAACAACAAAATTCTAAAATAAAGAGCAAACCTCCAATGATTTTAGCTGTTAAATAATCTTATGTTTGGCAGAGAGAAAATTAAAGTAGGAGTCTGGCTCATTTGTTGACCGATACCTTTGTAATTGAATACAAAATATTTCACTATTTTTTTAAATTTGGCTAATTTATAATTTGAATACACAGCTTCTAAGACAGAGCTTTCTTCTGTGCTTGTTTGTACGTTGTCGTTTGTGCAGCCCAGTAATATCACTAGATGGCGGTAGTAGTAAGCAGGAATTGCGGCCAGTTCCAGGCGTGACGCAAGCTAGCATTGTTAGCGATTGGCCGTGTCATATCTCTGTAAGTATAGTATCTCTGGTTTAACAGTACTTCAAGACTAACGTTGCTTCTAATTTTTCTGGTCCCGTTCATTTCGTAGAGAGCAGTTGGTTTAACCGAAGCTTCGAATTATTAAACCCGTTCAAAAACCGTACGCCAGGTTACTTGATGCACCTTGCGTTCAGCAGGCCATACCGTATCCGCTGTTCCGCCAACCCTCCCTCCGAATCTTCATAGAGATATTGTCAATAGTCGGTCCATTTATATATCGGCGTGCAAAGTCCGCTGATATATATATATCAGCACGCACGCAACAGATGATATATATATATATCAGTCTGCAATGCTGGAAGATATATAAATTAGAAATTATATATATATCAAAAAAGAGATTTACAAATAAAACTCCGATATATATGTACATATCGCAGCACCAGCTCATATATAAATCGTATGCGTTAACGCGTATTATTTATAAATGAAAGACGAGTGTGCCAAATTATTTGTAAATCGGAGTCACTATTTACAAATAATTAGTAACTGGTATCGGAAAATTTATAAATGTGTTGCTCTGATTCGCCGTTTTATATATTATTATGAAAATATTTAAATGTTTGGTTGATGGAGTCCGATTTATATATTAGGAAAACAATAGTTCAAATATTTGTAAATCACAGCAAAAGTTCCGTAAATGCGACAAAAAATGTAGTAGTTTTCAACTTTACACTTGGCGCCCCATAATAGAATACTGGTTCCATTATTCTATTTTCCACTATAGTCCTAATCAATTACCTAGAGCTAATGAAGGGTTAATGGATAATGGATTGAATATTGTTAATATCTAGACTAATTTTTCGACCTAATTAATCTACCAAGGCCTAATGAAGGGTTGGATAGGGGATAGAGTATTGTTGATAGCTAGACTACTTTACCTGTACACCAAATTAATCAACCTTGGCTTAATGAAGGGTTGGGTAGGTGATAGAGTATTGTTAATAGCTAGATGACTTTCCCTCTAGACCGAATTAATCAACCTAGGCCTATACTTTGTTCCACATTATGTTTTCAGAAAACTGACTGTATGATGACGCCAAGTTTTCTTCCAGTACGAGCGCAAAAAAAATCTGTAAACATCCCATTCGTAAATTCTAAAAGTAACTTTATTGAGTCTACGAGTGTGATACCCACATGTTTTTGCACTCTAAGTGCAAGGAAACGAGACGTCATCCAGTCAGCTTTCTGAAAACTTAATGTGGAACAAACTATAATGAAGGGTTGGATATGGGATAGAGTATTGTGAATAGCTAGACTACTTTCCATATAGACCGAATTAATCAACCTAGGCATAATGAAGGGTTGGATAGGGGATAGAGTATTGTTAATATCTACGCTATTTTCCCTATAGACCTAATTAATCAGCCTAGACTATTTTTTATAGACTTAATTAATCAGCCTAGGTCTAATGAAGGGTTGGATAGGGGATAGTGTTGTGAATATCTACTGTTTTCCCTATAGGCCTAGTGAAGGGACTAGAATGTTGTTTATGTCTAGACTATTTTTCCCTAAAGACCTAATTAATCAACCCGGGTCTGATTTATATAACTAACATCATGGTTTGTTTGTATGTGTGTGTCTGCAGTGGGAATCTCGATAATAAATATTCTTTTGTTTGTTTGTATGTCCGCAGTAAGAATCTCGATTTTCTTAATCCTTTTGTTTGTATGCGTGTTTTTCAAGCTGAAGTGTCTGTATAAGTAATGATTTGAACTGTCTTTTCAACAAAGATGCACAGTACTGATGACATGATTTGTTCCAACGTTAGATCATAACTGCGTTTTAAGGAACTTAATGGAACAATAATGGGCAGACGTAGTAACATCACGGTATTTTCATGCAAACGGGGAATCATAACAATGCTCTGCAATTCCTGAAAATTTCCGGGGACATTCAACAATGGGAATCTACACATATAATACGGAGCAGGCGGCCAAGTCACTGGCCACGCCATTCCGTCGTACAATCAAATACCTACTCTGTAGTGCCATCTGTTGACGGGATTCGCCTTCAAATTCGGGTTGGGACACTTTTCCAGCGTCTTCGAACAGATGGCGCCACTTACCAAACCTACCATGTCGCCGTCTATTAACGGCCTTGGACTACAAGTTCGGGTTATAACACTTTTTCCAAAGTCTTCGAAGAGATGGCGCCACTTACCAGACCTGCCGCACCGTTTTTGGGTTCGTTTTTTGGTATTGTTGTGGTACCAAAGCGGCCAACAAAGTTGTAGTCGTGTGGACTGTGCCATTGTCAGCGTTTGAGCTAAAAAAAAAACAACCCGTGTCTACTAAACCAGACAACTTTGAACCAAACGACGATTGGTTCTTAATTTCGAGGCCCCCCAATGGGCCTCGAAATTGGCAGCCTGATACGATGGAAAGGCGCATTTATTTCCTAAACGTTCACTTCCAGAAAAGAGTTGAATTGTTTTTAAGTCGGCGGCAACAATTGTTGCTTGCAACAATGTCACCATGCACGGTACCGAGGTGAATTGTGTCAAAGGATTAACCTAAACATAGGGTTACTTGCTTACTGAATGCTGGATTTCTCAGGACTTTTTTTAGCCTTCAGTCAAACATACGCATGCGACTTTTTCGTGGCTGCACCAAAGGGTAAATGTCATGGGGTGGCGTTTTCGGGGGGTGCGGGAGAGGGTGCCAGGGCAAGTGTGTGTGGCGTGCAATCCGCGCTACCAAAGTGAAATGTTTCAAAGGATTAACTTAAACATGGGATTACTTGCTTACTGAATGCTGGATTTCTCAGTGATAGGGTTTTTTTTAGCCTTCGGTCAAACACACGCCAGCGACTTTTCCGGAGATGCATCAAAGGGGGAATGTCACGGGGCGACGTTTTTGGGGAGGGGGAGGCGGGCAAGCATGTATGGGGGACACGTATGCGAATCCAGGAGGGACAGGAGTGTGGGGATTGGGGGTTAAAATAATTGTGGGGGGGGGAGGCCATATGTGGGAGCCATTCACATGTTCCGTCTTCGGTTTGATAAATTTAAAACTAAAGACCAAACACCTGAGGTGCCAGAGGGAGGCGGAGAGATATTCAGAACCCACACTATGGGGAGTGAAGGAACGGGATGCAATGGTATGCGACGGGGAAGGGGGAGCAGGGATGTGCGGGTGGTGGGTAGGGGGTGCGCAGAATGCAGAATGCAGAATGGTGCGCAGAATGCGCACGGGCACAACTAGTACATAAGAATGGAAATTTTGCTTGTTTGTTTTTTTCACAATATTTTCAGGCAAACAGTAAATCACAACAATGGTCTGTAACACCGGCCATGTACGGGGGCTGCCCTAGTGAAGGGTTGGGTAGGGGGATAGTATTGTTAATATCTAAGACAATTGACCCAATTAATCACCATAGACCTAATGAAGGGTTGAATAGGGGAAAAAATTATTGTTAATATCTAGACTATTTTTCCCTACAGATAAATTAATCAACCTTGGCTTAATGAAGGATTGGATAGGGGATAGAATATTGGTAAAATTTAGACTGGTTTTCTGTATAGACCAAATTAATCAACCTTGGCCTAATAAAGGTTTGGTCAGGGCGATAGAGTACTGTTAATAGCTAGACTATTTTTCCCTAAAGACCTAATTAATCAACCTAGGCCTAATGAAGGGTTGATAGGGGGCTAGGGTATTGCTAAAATCTACACATATCATGTGTTGTTGTTAACAATACTGCTGACTTCACATGCCTGTCGTTCTTTTTTGTCAGCATTGTTCACAGCTGTTAGCAGTAATGTATACCGAAATGTCTCGATAACAATGTACGTCTCTCAATTGTATTGTTGCAGTTAATTTTATTGTATTGTCAACCCACTGTCTATTATAGAACTCTTTCTTTCTTTGCTTTAACTCTCTTCCTTTTCTCTCCCCCTTCGCGTTGTTTTTTTTTCTTGCACAACATTCAAAAGGAAAAACATGGTTTTCCTTATGTGTGTGAATTAGGACTAGTCACCATTTCTTTTGTTAGGCTTGTGGAAAAAGTGAAAGGAATGTGGAAAGCCGTTCTGTTCCTTTGCAGCTGAATGACTTTACTTTCGCAAGACACGTTCGTCGGAAAGTTTAAATGCGTAATCGCATTAACATCCAGCATTACATGGGTGAGTTTTTTGTCTTTTCCGTGAGGACTTATTAACTGTGATACTGGCTGAACCGGTGTCAGAATGGCCCTCAATGTCCTCCATAGACTCCTGACACCTGCCTACCTCACCAGCCTTATTTTCGAACTTGCAAGCGGTCAACCAGCTGAACACGGACAGTCAAGCCATGTCGCTCATTCTGCTCATCATAAAAAATTGTTTCAAACCACAAAACTCGCCTTAGTTCATCATTCCAAATCAATCAGGGTTGCAATCCGGGCAAATCCAGCGAACCCAACACTGGGTACGGTTGTGGAATATTGAACGTCTTTCTCCTTAGTTCTGCATCCTTCCACATGGTCGTTTCTGTGTTCTACGAATTGAGCAAAGATGGCAAGAGAGAAAGAGCCCGAGCAGAGTAAGTAAGTTATTCCCTCATGGCAATAAATAAAAGAAGACATCCAGGACCAATCAATCTTTGTGACATTGTTATTTGTTATTGAGTGCATACCGAGTCAGAGTAGGCATCTATGATCCATCTCCACTGGCCTTTAGATAAGGGGGAGGTAGTGCTCGAGGTGCACCTCTGGTTCCACTGTTCCTCTTATGCCTTTAGGAGGTCGTGGGAAATCCACGTTCGTGTTCCCCTATAATAAAAAATTTATCGTTAAAAAAATCACGTTTGCCAATCACTAGATCTTATTGGAATCGTGTGCTTTTACAGTTCTACAAAAGAACCATACCTCAATCAGATGGTATATTATTTTAAGTACAACACTGAAGCTATGTTTCTTTCTTGGTTATTCGTGTACAACTTTCGCTGTATAAGAATAATGACAGGCAACTAAGGGAAGTACAGTGCACACGCAGTAGGCATGTGCAAAGAGTCGCTCGGTTAAATGAGTCAGCAAATTTAATGAGCTGGCAAATCTGGTTTATACCCATCCAAATTTCAGCCTTCCCAATGGCCCTGGCTACAAATTGATGTGACAAGTTGCTCTCCTGATGGCCCAGTGCTATTACATTGTATATGTTCTAGTTCTTCACACTTAGTTTTCTTAATGCACGTCTGGTGTTACCCGATTTAAGTTTTTATGAAGCCTACTTCTGATTCTGATTGTTCCTTCATATTTTGCAGATGACAGAAATAGAAACAAAACTATTTTGTTTCCTCCTGGGGCGGCCAAAGTCGCACATCACTGTGCCACACCTTTTGGATTTGGCGCAGCAGTATGAAAATATTAAAGCCGTGCAGTACATAACTCGATTTACTTATGACCATATCTATGATATGATGTCAAAAGGGATTTTTAAGGCCTTCACTTGGAAGCAGATTACTACGCTGATAGAAGTGCTTGAAAAAGATCTTCCGCTCGACCCCCTGTGCGAGGCTGTTGTTCACTGGCTTAAAACGGATCCATTGAAAAAAGCTCATTTACGAATTTTTGCCCACCGTCTTGACTGGAACAGGATGTCTAATGAGGTGATCTGCAAACTCATTCTTACCGAGCCATTGTTTCATCGGATTCTGATACACTCCTGCAACTGTAATGCTTCGGAGCCTCCATCAGTGATCCAATCAGTGGTAATTATTAAGCAGTGGCGTAGGGAGATATCGAAGGGCAAGGTGTGAGTAGTTGTAAGGCATCGTGTGCATATTAAATCTGGGCATCACAGAAAGGGCAAGGTGTGCAAAGAAGAGAGGGCAGGGTGTGCAAAATGGTGCTAGCTTGGCTAGAGAAACATGATGGCCGCTTACCACTGACAAAAAATTTGATCATCTACTGCAAACACTGTCATGTTTTTATATTTATGGTGGATTTAACTGGAAACATGAAGCTGCAAGCATGCAGGCGTGGTAATTAAGACACAGCCATAAGATTAAATTAATTACGACTGCCAATAAAGCCTTGATAGCAAGTTTTATTTTTTCAGCGATTTAAATGATTACGACTACTACCACCATTTTTTTTCACGGTTGATAACTCGTTGTACTAATTACACAGGGTGTTATTTCATTTGGTCGTCATCGGTAGTAATGCATGGGTGACGTAGGCATTTTGCACACTGCTGCAGGTGATGCACTACAGCTGCAGCAGTGTGCTAAATGCTTATGTCACTGTCAGGAAAAGAGAAACACGGTTGGGGATGGGAATAAAAACTTGGCAGAATTTTGCAAAGAGAACACAATTGTTTGTCCTGTAAATGGATTTTCCTTTTATTGTAGCTGGCTGAGTATATACAATCCCTTGGCATTGGCTTGTTAAAGGAATTGGAAAACAACCCTGCAAAGAAGCTCTTGACATGTTCATTTGCCTGGGCGCAAAACCTGCCCTGGACTGAAGTCTACAGCTCTCCTGTACAGAACCCGGCACTGGTAGTTGTTGGAGCAACTCGTTTCAATTCGTTAGCAATGCAAATTTATTTTGTGCGATCAGGGAAGTGGTTTCTTCCATATGACGTAAGTAATATTTTTTTTCACTCTGAGCATCCAAGTAGTGTTTTGTACTTATCAAAATAGTGCTGTCAGAACAAAAATGGCTGCCGCCTAGTTGCTACATTGTGCACCAACCCTACCTGAAAAGTGTTTTCGCGTGTAAACTCACCCACAACGAACAACTACCAAGCTAATCCCACCGACAATTAGATCAAAGGTTAAATGAAAAACCTCTACAATCCATAGCAATGGTGAAGTTTTTCATAACATTTTGATTTAATTGTCGGTAGGATCACACCGGCCTATTCCGACACTTTTTGCATATTGCGGAAAAAAGCTCTTGTGACGTCACACTCTATGCGTAGGTGCCCCACCGACGTCACGTATTTCTGTGATCTGTGGATTCAACATGGCCGCCGTCTTCGATCTAATGAATCGACGCAACTCGGGACTAACAAACTAATGAATACTAATTATAAAACGTAAGTCAGACCGCTCTGAACGTAAAAAGTGTGTTCGTGTGTATTAAGCTACCGAATTCCAATCTACAATATAACTGAAAATGAGCACTAGACGCCGGACGGCCAGCGCTAGCTCAAAATGGTAACTATGGTAACGAGTAAGTACGGCTTATATGCACGACCCCGGCGGCTGATAATAGCGTGAATTGTCTCAATTGTTCTTCTTTGGTCTCAACGTCTGCGCCAGCTATTTTTCGATGTTATGTTGTTTATTATTTACGAGGACAAGTCAGTTCAAGCTGTAGGCCTACGGGTTTGTCGGCAGTTGTTATACAGCAAACACCGCTTCGGTACCAGTCCAACAGACGACCACCACCAACAGAATTTTGAGTACGTAACTAGCCGGTGTTTTAGCCATAAAAGGCTTGGTTATTTCAGCGACTTATTTGATCAACGCATAGCTGCATTGCATTATGTTCTTTTATGATTTGGTCTCCTAATAAAGTTGTTAATTCGTCATCATATAACTCCTATCCTGGTTGCGTTGTTTACATAGTGCAAGCGCTGCGAAGCCAAACGATTATTATTGTGTAATCTCGTTAAAATTTTAACACACGATATTACTACATACACAATTTCCGTAGTGTATGCCGGGGCTTCACGTAAGTATTTTCTCCCCTTTTTAACAGAAACAATAAAGACGTTTATTTCTATTTTACACTCCCCCCCCCCATTACCCAGGGAGATGGGGGTTGCGAATTGGTTGCAAATTAGTCTGACAGCTAGATTATTTTTGGCCTTCCACCCCGTTTGGTGCGTGACGTTACAAATTGACTAGCTCCCGTAGAGTCCAAAAGGTCCTCTCTTCGGTTGTTTCTTCCCCCCCCTCCCACCCGACAATACCATTCATTAGTATTTTACCTCTTTCTTTTAACTTTTTTCAGTTCTACCTGTCCACCAACTACCCCCTCCCCTCCCCCAGTTGTTCTTTGCAAGTGGCAACGTCGTTCAGTGTCGTTAATCAATATTTCTCTGGGAAGGGGTAAATTTTAGGTACGGGGGGGGTAGGGGGCGTTATCCCCCCTGCTGAAAAACGCATGACCACTTCATTTTACTGTAAAATTATTTTTCTTGCTGTATGTAATCTATGGCTTCATAAAAAGTTAGAAAATAGCGAATAAACAGTTATTTCAAGGATTTGTACGACTCCTCCGATCGCCCCCTCCCCCTTCCTTCTTTAGGCCAGTACGGTAGAGAAGTTCAGGGAGGTTGTTTGATTTTAGGGAGCACAAACTCAGCACGAATACCAAACTGTCCCACGACAATGAGAGGACTTTTGTGATAGATGTGGCAGTAATACAGAAAAAAAAATAAAAGCTGTGATTGTTGGAAGTTCGGCTGGAATTTTAATTATCCGTTTTAATAATGTTGTTGGATAAAGCCTGCTGGGAAATGCCAGGGTTCCATCGAGTGAGGTCCTGAGATGGGAATTTCTGGATGAAAACTTGTTTATTCTCGTGAGCATCTTCCCTTGGCTGGGCTTTTGCGGCCATTGCGTTACTCTGTACTGCTCGGAAGCGGGAAAAGAGCCCACTGAGAGCTGGCAAAGGCCTTTGGGGAGGCGAGCCATGTGAGGGTGGTGAGTCTCATCGTCACATGCTCCCCCCTCTCAGTACCACGTCGCAAGGGCCCCAAGAGGACAGCCTACAAAAGCTAAGATTCCTTAAAACTTATATGATTCGCTAAATGCCATAATCTTAATCCACTAACAAATTTACTGTCGAATTGCTTATTCGCAGACGTACCTTCTAACAAATGCGTACTGCGAGCTTGACAATAAAAAATTACCATCCCCAATTTCAACTTGTGCATACACTTCTTGACTCAATGAGTTCCCCATGCAACCAACAGAGTTAACAGTCTCCACTCTCCAACAGAAATAAGGAAATAAGGTTGAACAATTGGGCAGCAATGCCACTCGAAAACTTTCATGCTTTTACATTAGCAGTGGGATGAGTACTTTCAGAATAGCGACAAACTTTGCAAAAATCCTGGTTTTTTATGCTTGCGAGACACACATACTAGATGAAAACCTTGTTATAACTTACACGAAAATACGCCTTCCAGTTTTCCAGGAGGAACTAGCAGTGTTCCAATCCCAGAATGAACTCAAACAAACCCAGCAGGGGCAGTGTGACTAGACCAAATTACATTTACAAGACTTACCACCCTTAGATGGGGCCTTAACCTGATAGTCACACCCACAAATTCACTTTTATATAAAACCCGTAACCAAACCCCAGCTGTTCGCTCTGGCCAAGAGCAGCCCAGCTCCAACTAACTTCCAAAATAGACCAGGCCTATTGGTTCAGGACAGTGTCGAAGAGTGTTCACAAATTCACTTTTATCTAGAACTAAACAAACCACTCCAAACTGCCCCCTCCAAAATCACTGTTTCACTCCCACCAATGAGAGATCAAAGAACCTCATCCTGGCTACAGGAACTGCTAATCTACAAACCAACCATGCTCTTCAAATGTAAAACTTCTTGCAAATGCCATCACACGTTTACCTAGTGCGCCTTAGGTTACCAAAATTTGTCTGAATAAAAACTACCCCTTTTTCCCACACTTGCAGATGCGAGTATCTAACAGAAACAAAAATTGAAGGAGCATGGAACCAAAGGCAAGGTCGGAGGGAGGAAGAGAATATTAAATTAATGTGGTTAAAAAGGAGTATTCAGAGTGTAAAATTGAAACAGTCCTAAATTGCAAACTTAACTTCAAATCATGACTTTCAAACTTGACTTCAATTTCCCCCTCCATATGGAGGTGGCAAGACAGGATGCGCGAAACGCTGAAGTAAGTAAACTAAGCTTGAGTGGCATATCCTTCTCTACCTAAGTCACATTTGAGTATTGAGTAAACTTGCACTCCTTTGGACCCAATCAGACGGTTTGATTGACAACATCATTTACGATTTTATTAGCATCATTCCTTCAGCTGTGCCGATCGGCAGCGAACAGTATTATTTTATTTCACACACGAGTGAACACACTCAGGGACTGCCATCCGGTTACAACTTCCCTGTTGGGAGGTGGCACCACTGTAAATCAAACTGACAGGGACCAGACACACGGTTTAAAAACCCATTAGCGGCCATTATGAATCGGGGCCTTTAAAACTCAAGTAAAATAGTATGGCAGGATCATTCCGTACCTGGACGTTATTCTGGTTGTATCTTCAGTTAGTGCTCCGTGTCCGAACATCAACTAGCAGACGATTCTTGGCCAGTGGCTGTGGCGACCAGCCGGGAGGGGACTGGGCTTCACCACAGGGCTCATCGAGCGAAAGCTCTAAAGCTGAGTATATTCGTATCACGTGATTTGTTATCACTATTTTAATTATCTGATTTACCCTCCTGTTGATCTTTTAAAATAATTATGGAGTCGAACAATTAATATAAATGACTTATTAGAATAGGCCTAGAGCCGGGGTTCTTGTTTTGTATGATCTCTAAATACGATCGGGGTACCCATTACTAATATAATGCCGACATTCGTTTCTTAAATTTATAGTCCACCTGATTTTATGGTGGCGAGATTTATGGACTAGGGACAAAATATAAAATAAAACCAAAGCTGAAAAGCATCATTTGTTCTCTCATTCTTTTTCCGATTGAAACTTTATTTTGATTAGGGAATCTAGAACTAAGTATATCTTTTAAAGTTATTTTGACATTGTGGGATTTGGTTTGTAAAAAAGGCAACCTAACCCCATAACAGCAACACTTTTTTTTTTTTTTTTACATAAAAAGAACTTTCTTTTTTCACTGTAACCGTCGTATGCATCCATCCGATTCAACATATAATAAAATCTAAGTCTTCTCGTAGCTGGAGGGGCGGGGGTGTTAGGCTCCCCACCCCAAAAGAAGCTAAGCCAAGTTCTATTTTTTTAAATAATTTTTTTGCATTCTTTTATAGTTTTCGTTTTATTTAGAGTTGGACTGTCGTCTTTCGTCTTTGCCGTGGTGGTGGCGAGGGCGACATAAAATTGCCAGTCCCCCCACCCAAAAAAAATTCCTAACCGTGGTCCTGGCACCATTGTGCAGCCACATGCAAAAGACGGTTAGAGGTGTGCGTTAATATTTGTTAAACATAGAAAAAATGTCAAAAGTAATATTAAAAAACTCAACGGACATCTGTTGTTCGTAGGTTACCCTAGCCAACAATAAAATAGCGCGATGCCTTGGTGACACACGTCTGCTTCACATGGTATGTGTCAGTTTAGGTTTTAGACACCTTGGCGCAGGTGCAGTACTGCACAATGCAGAGTACTAAAATACTCACTCCTAACATAGATTATACACGGCTGTGATGTCACGTTAACTCAACGCCATGCTAAATTTCCGTAGGTTAAATCCCATTAACCGTGAGCAGAAGTGTGCGTCATCGCAAAAAGTGTGGGTTATCAAGTTGCCCTACACTTTTGCCTATAACCCACACTTTTGACACTTCCGGATCACGCGACGAGAACGCACACACCACAGCCAAAATTATACAGCGTCGAAAACCGTAATGCAATAAAAACGTACAAGAGGACTTACTTAACTTGCCCGGATGTCTCAATGTAATCCTTTCCCTGTTAATGTTCATATGCCTGGCTCATATCTAAGTTTATTTCCTCCGTCAAACTCCCCCCCCCCCCCCCCCCACTCCGTAACCTAAAATGGAATGACCTTCATTCATACCGATACACCTATTAGGCTATTACCATTGATTTGAAACAGTTCTCAAACTACAAACGCACAAAAAGAATTACTTACCTTGCCAGAATGTCGGCACAATGTCGTTCTATCCCTGCTTGCTCACATATCGAAGTTTATTCTCTCCAACCAGAGCGAGCGAGCTAGCTTACCAGCCAAACCTTGCGAAATGACGCTTCGTCCAACTCCCATCTCCCCCCCATCCTTCCACAAACTTGAGTGTAGCCTACAGTCTGCCTACCTGCCAAAGGAATCGTCCGTCTAACACCCACCTCCCCCTCCACAAACTAAAATGGAATGACCTTCATTCATTTTGACATAAAGTATTACCGTATATCTTGAAGCATTTTTCACAAGATTAAAACGTTTTAATTAAGAGTTAGCTTGACATCCCAACCGTGATATAAATCATTTATTGGTTAAAATTGAGCGGTTATCGATTTTTAACCCACGGCTGCGATTATTGTCCGGCTCTCGTATCGTATGCAAATAGGTCTCGGGCTCCACCCTCGACCTATTTGCATACTCGAGCCGGCCAATTATAATCACAGCCGTGGGTTAAAAATCGATAACCATTCTATTTTAACCGATAACTATTACTTAGCTATGCACACATGTTGTTTTCTATACAGTTCATCGCAGTAGGCATTATTGATGAACTGTGTCCTGTGTTGTCCTGCAACGTTTCTACTGTTCACTATATATTGACTGGCACGTACAGTGCTTCAGCACTGTTAGTGTTGGGGGGGGGATGAAGGGGCAGCCCCCCCCCCCTTAAAGATGCGATAACGCTCAACGAATTACTCATCACATCTTACATAAGCAAAGGATAAATCTAAAAATACCTTCGGGCAATTTCTAAAAACAGAAAATTTATAAAAAGCTGGCCCTTTCATCCAAAAAGCTTACAGTTAATAGCACTTTGGGCCCGACATTTGGGGGAAGGAGGCCGCCCATCCCACAATCACCAACAATGAGCAAAAAAAAAAATCTTCAAGGCATTTTCGCCCTTCCCGCCTAAATTCCTGGATTCGCCCTGGTTAAAACCTCACAGTAGATGGCGATGGGGCCAAGTAACGATATCGTTAATTTACTTGGTGATATCGGTAATTCAATTAGCGATGTCGCCAATTCCTGACAATTAGTAATATCGTTAGCGATTACCGACAAATAATTAGCGATATCAGCAAATAACAGCGATCTCAGTAATTGAATTAGCAATATCGATCGACAAATAATTAACGATATCGCTAATTCCACTGCCGATATTGCTAATATTAAATAATTAATTGCAATAATTGCAATAATGCGTAATATTAAATAAAGCGGCATGCCATATAGTTGTGCTGTTGCCTGTTGTTTTGGTTGATAAATATTGTGTACCTTTTTTATGGCATGTAGTCTACCGAACCACACTTAATCTACTACCTGGCCAAGTTTGGTCGAAAATTATTGAATAGGAACGGAGATAATTTATTTAGATTTGCTGGAACGGAACTTCAATCATGAGTATTGAAGCGTTTGCTGATTTGCATTCAACCCTCAACAGTAAGTAGTGTGTCCATTGTATCGCCGATTATTTTTGGTGTCAGTTTGCATTGTTACTCGTGATAATTACTTTGTTGACAGGTGGCGTTTTCCCAACAAACATAAAAGTAGCATTGCAAATGATTGCAATCTTTTTCCTCCCCAAACGTCAAACCATAAAAGGCACATATTTGAGTTAAAAATGTCTTATGCCAAATTTCATTCGTATCTGTCGCATAAATTATTTTATATGATCAGAATTAGTCAGTAGCCGGTATATATTAGTCAGCTGAAATCTACGATCTTCACGCACTTTTATCACATTGATACAGTTTATGCACTTGGTTGAAATACAACTATTGGTTGCCAGGGCACAAATAGTGATTTTACACGGAATAATTCGTCTCGGGCTGGGGGCTGGCCGCGGCCGGACGCGGCCGGACGCGGCCAACCCTCTTTAGCAGATTCTGGAGGGCCAGCGCGACTTGTTTTCAGACGGTTTAATTATAAGCGGCTGTTGTCAGCCTCCTTGTTTTGACAACAACTGGTGGCGGGAAATTGTTAACTACAGTGAAGCTTTGTTAGCATTTCCAGCAACGCGGCACGGCGCGCGTTTGGATTTCAGACGGAATAATTAAAGCGTGCCGAGCAGCGCCAGCCCGTGCTGGCCGGTTGTTGCATTGCGGCCGTCGTGGCTCGCTTGCGCGTGGCATGGGACGGCACGGCACGCAAACATTATTCCGTGTGAAATCCGCGGGCGCGGCATGGGACGGCACGGCACGCAAACATTATTCCGTGTGAAATCACTAAAAGACAGCCCATTTTCAACAATTTTCAAGCCGTTTCGCCACATAGGTATTTATCCTCACCATCGTGTAATGCGCTCGGCTCTGGTTTCTGTTAAAGCACCAAAGCTAGTGGTCATGCAACAACAATGCAGGAATTGAACAATAACTTTCTTAAATGAAGTCTGACAAATGAACTTGGACGGGCGGATCACTGGCGTGGTCCTTGCTAATTAGTGGCATTGTAGTTTTAGTGGCTAAATAAGCCTAATAAATCAGAGGAATGCTTTATTTTTATTTCGTTGTGTTGTGAAGCCTTAAATCTTGGTGTTCTTACATCCGTATAGACCTCCGTGGTTCTCTACATAGCTGGAATAATTTTAGTGGAAAAAAACTTGAAAAAAGTAAACGAATATACTGGAATACTTGTCTAGGAGTATGCTTAGCTTCCATCTCACTGTGACTGACGGATTGTGTGATGCCATTTCACCATACACTAGTTGAACATGCACACAAGATGGAGGCTGCTGAGACTAGGAGTGTGCTTAGCTTACATCTCAATGAAACTGAAGCACAGTGCGGCGTTAATTGGCACAGAAAATACCACTCCCATAAACACTTAACAAACCAGTGAGTGGATCTGGTAACAATTTGTACAGTTTCATCATTTCGTGCACACAGAAATTGTGAATTTAAGCAAGAAACCACTACCGTATTATGGAAGTTGGACGTTTTTATTTTAAATTTGATGTTTAAAGGAGATTGTGTATTGTCGTTTCAAATACAACTCGAGGGTAGTTTAAGTATCGACAAATTTTCTCAACCACTCGTTACTTCCCCAAGCTGATAAAAACATCTCACGTAAGCACTCAGTATTTTTTCAGCTTCGGACTGCAACTCATGATTGCAAAAAAATTATCTATAAAAAACTATACTCTCGTGATGTTACTACTGATAATTTTTCTCCTTAGCGAGTTGCATTCCGAAATGAAAAACACTGAATGCTTGATCGCGGAGTTTTTATCTGCTTGGTAATATAATAAGTCAATAAACCTCGAAGTATTTGCCACATTGCGATAAAACTAGATGGAGAGCCTAAGGTGAAAAATTTGTCTGATAATACCATATGTGGTCACGTACCAGTGGTTAAATTGCCTGATAATACCAGTGGTCGCTTATCCGTGGTTAACTAAAAGTTTTGTTTGCTCTACAATAGACCTCCATTCAGTGCCGTGAAAACTTTGGATGTTGCTACAATTCAGAAAACGTTTTCATCCTTGGAGGATATCGTGAGGACCGTCTCATCTACAAACAGTGCTATTGTGTGAACATCGTAAACAAGACAAAGAGAGACCTGCTACATATGCACCATCCCCGTTATAAACATGGTGTTGTAGCTACAGATTCTGAACTTTACGTCGTTGGGGGACTGAATATAAGAAACGAGGCTGTATCTGCAGTTTCATCTCTTGCTCTGAACAATAGTCACTATCCGTGGAAGCCTATAAAGTCCATGAGGGAGAAACGCTGGTCACCTGGTGTTACCATGGGCCCCGTCGGTCAGATTATTATTATTGGTGGCCATTGTTGTAATTGTGAATACTTCGACAAGCAAATATGGATTGCACTGCCATCATTGCCACCAAATTATCGGTAAGTAACCAATCATTAGTATTGAGCTACCAATGTAGTTTTGTTTAGGTGGATCGCGACATCTGTTGGCAACTATTTTTCATTTCTAAACACAGCCAATCCACAACAAAGCCATTAAGTATAAACGTGCCAAACAGCTCAGCGACTGATTCCAATGAAAGCGACCGCTGTTATCAAAGGTGACATCAAGCGAGTTGTTTTAGAACGTACTCGCTGGATGCGTGGATGAGCATAATGGAGTCTAATGTCCCGAAAGAAAAAGTGTTTTAAGCAATATGTTCACCGTTATATGTTCACCACTCATGGTTGCATAGTCGAGGGCATTGTTATGCAGTTTTACGTTAAATGCCGGCCAATAGGTATGTTTATTACGTATGGTTAGTTACCTTAGTGACGATATCAACCAGCTTTTACATTTACGTAAACAAACCTAGCGAAAGAACAACTGTGGGAGCCATCATAAATTGGTGGTATTCGGCATACAAAACTATGTCCTGATTCAAAGAGTACGATGCTTCAACTGTCACGTCATGTTGAGCTATCAGAAAATTCACTTCGCGTTGAAGAACTTTTATAAGTTGGGGCTTCAGTGCTGAGTTGTTTGGTGAGTGTATGAGTTTGTTTGCTCATCTCATTGGCTTGTATGTACATATAGTGCACAATAGTCATTTAAAATACACGCATAGACCAAAACCTCCACCTACACGCATAAAACAACAAATTGTTACACAAACTGAGGAAAAATAAAGCATTCGAATCATAGCAGCAAAATTTACCATCCGAGTAACAGAGTAAACAGAGTAAAATTATATAAGTGGGGGTAAAAACTGGGGAAGCAAAAAAAAAAAACTTTTACTCATTAAGCCATTTAACAAGCATTCTTGAAACCACTCGCATTCCAATTTGTTTTCTGCTAGCCTATTAAAAAAGTACTGGATAAATAGTATATCAAAAACCAAAACTGGTAAAAGGGGCCGCCAAGTTCCGAATGGTTCGGCCCTTGAAAGGAGTGATATCAACACACCAAAACATTCGCCAAGTTAATCGCGCCGCTTAATAATTCGAAGGTTAAATGAAAACTAGAACATTGCTACGTTCGGTAGCAATGTTCAAGTTTTCATTTAACGTCCAAAGTATTATTCGGTGTGATTAAGTTGGCGAATGTTTTGGTGTGTTGATATCACTCCTTTCAAGGGCCGAACCATTCGAAACTTGGCGGCCCCTTTTACCAGTTTTGGTTTTTGATATAATATCACTCCTTTTTTTTTAATTGTGTATTGACTCAACTCCACTACCGTGCAGATGTGTAATAAAGTGCCACTTCAACAAGAAATTGGTTTTCAACAATTGCTACTACCTTTTGCCTATAGGCCTAACCATTCTCAACTTAGTCACCTCTTTATTGGCTTTTGGTTTGGTTTTAATTTTGTTGTAATTTGTTGTATTTAGTTAGTTTTGGTGTGTTGATATCGCTCCTTGGAAGGGACGGACCACTCTCAACTTGGCGGCCTCCTTACCAGTTTTTGGCTTTGTTTATTTTGCTTTGTTTTTACACTTGGTTTATTTTTCGTGAATTGGACGTGAATACAATTTCTTTGCAACATTGTTTAGATTTATTGTGATACACTAGTGTGTGTCTAGGCACATACGTCAGTATACACGTTCCCATTGTCGGAACTTTGGCCGTCCAATGAGAGACGATGCCGACAATACTAACAATGGTTATAACAATATTTTCGTACTTACGCGCCCTCCCACGCCATCCCTGTTACGCCCCCAGGCTTCAAACTATAAAAGGTACGCAGTTCGTATTGTAGTGCACCCATTCATCCAATTTCATAGCTGGAAGCCTTCCCATTATCTCGGAATCGATGAATAATCACCCTATAGGATTTAACATGGGGATGAGCGGACTAGCTAGCTAGGTAGTAACACATTTTCAACGTTATTGAGGGGCATATTTTGCATTGAAAGTAGCATAGCTGGCATTCAAACACGAGTTAATTTTTGTCAGGTGGGTCATTGCTCTCGATTTCAACACAATTTAAGCTTTTGTACCGCATAATTATTTTTCTCCAAGTACCTGAAATGTGCCCAACTATGCTTCAAGATATAAGACACTGACGCAATGGCGTCGCGCTACAATGGTTTACAACCTCGACAATTGATGTGATGTTATGTTTGTTGTGATGTTTGTTGCCTAACTTGGCGCGACACACTTGCGTGTGTCTAGATTTATCGAAGTTTTCACCAAATTTGTTTTTAATCGTATTGGTTAGAAAAATGTTTTTTTTTTAGTAGTGCAAGTTTTTGTGCCTTTACGTCTTCCCTGCGTGTTTTCATTGCAAAGAAATTTCTTCAGTATCTCAGTGATAGTTAGGCTTTTTTTGTAGTTATCATTGGCTGATTTTCAAGTTTTATTTTCAAAAAGAACTTTCATAATTTCGCTTTGTAATTTTTAGAATTTATAATTTTTTGGAGCCGCTTGATAAGTTTTAAAAGCATACAACAGGTATGACATTATCCACAGGTTTTAACCATTTTTTTTTGTTAACGTGGCAAAACTTCCTTGCGTAAAATTAATTATAACTTTGCTAGCCATTCAACCACTAACCTTCATAACACGTTAAGTTGCTTGCGCTGTAATCAGCACCACCGTAACCTTACATGTAGTAAAGTTGGTGTAAAAAAAACCTATTGGTGTATTGGTGTAACCTTACAGTAGTATTGGTGTAAAAAAAAAACCTTTCATAAAAAACGCTCCACTTGAAATTTTTTTAAGTCCAAACTTTTCACCAAGTTTTTGAAAAAAAAAAGTGCAAATAGGGACTACTTTTCTGGATCCACAATTCAATCCTGATTCCGAAAAAGTAGGTCCTATTTTTCGAAGTCTTTTTTTTTTAAACTTAGTAAATAATTCAACTTTCGTTCAGTGTAGCCATGATGCACTGTGCTGACTACCTCAAAATGTTTGTAAATCAAACTTGACCAAAAAAATATACGAAATAGAACCCGAATTTATGGATCGAAGCTGCGATTCTGAGTCGAATGCTGTGGTCCCCCATGTTCACCCTTTATCAGGCCATATGTAAAAAACATAGCCGTTGTTAGTACAGTACCCTTCAGACCCGTGAAGGACAAACGATTTCAAATGAAACGGGAACAGTTGTTTTGACAGTCCAAAATGACTTACAAATATACCAGCCTTTCAGGCCAGCTTTAAAAGAGTATAGTGATACACCTTCGGAATGCATCTATCGGACATAGACCTTTTCAGACATAGGCTCACGTGGCAGAGGCATTCTATATTAAAAAAATTGCAGTTAGTTATCTTTACCAGGGATGTGCTGTAAGTCAAAATGATAATCATTCAAATATAACGTGCACCGCTGGATGTGAGCGGCTGCCGTACCTCAAACAGCGACTTTCTTACGGAACACCCACTATAAAGCTTTTTGATCGGTCTGCAATGTGAACTTACTTCATATAGAAACGGATGACACCATTTCACCCCAAAGACAATAGAAAGTGCCTCACAGTAAAAAAGGGCATAGTTAAATTGTATTGGGCTATCTGCACCGTTCAGCATAACGTGCATTAACGAGGCCCAACTCCCATGAAAGATGTATCCGCTACAAGTTTAAAGGGTATTTTAGGGTTGTAATATACAAGGACTTGCCAAAAATGTGTTTTTTTTTTTGCATAGGCCACGGCGGCTGAACAGTGAGGTGTCCAATCCCACGGTACTTGTGAAGAAAGTAGTTTATTAAAAGGAAGCCAATAGTTGCCATATGTGGGACAAACCTTATATATTGGTTCATAAAACCTATATATCTCTTTAATACTTGGACATTTTATGGCTCTGGGGCCAACCTTATTGCATATAGCATTTCAGGAAGGTTAGAAATGCCATATTTACTAATTTCAAAACCAAGATATTTAATCTTATACTGGTTAAATTGACACTTCTTTTCTTTACCTGAATACCACTGTTTTGTAATGCAGAGTATACTTCAATTAATGCCTTATGTTCCTCTCCCTTCCCCAGACACCAAAATGTTATGAAAAAAGGTTGGGATCGAGGAACATGTTTCAGGACATATTCAGTTCTCTTTTGTAAAATTCCAGGTGAGCTGGCTAATCTAAAAGGGTCCCGGTACCACTGATATATGCCTTTGCAGGTGGAAAAGTAAGGGTGGGTTTAGAGTCATCATCAAGCTCTACTTGTAACAAAATGTCAGACAAGTCACTGAGCGAAAATCTGTCATTCCCATCTATTTTACCAGACAGTTCTTCCACACATGGAACGGGAAAGTATTCGATCTCTAGCTCAGGGTTGACAGTTACGCCGTAATGTCCCACTATCCTAACGTCCCCGTCAGGTTTGAATATGCAAACTTTAGGAGTTACCCAAGCAGAACAGTCAAGTGTCTTCAAGGCCCCCTCATGCAGCAGTCGATCTATTTCAGCCTCAACACTTCCTCTTACAGCCAAGGAAACTAGGCATCAGCTCTAAGCCTGATACTAGCTTTGTAATCCTTTAACTTGTCCAAACCTCGGTTAAAAAGGTTGAGAAAGCGCTCAAAGATTTCATCGGTAGTAACACACTTGCTTAACAGATTCAGTAACACATTCTGAATCATTATACTTCATTTTGAAGAACTGGATTTCCTGAGGACACAACAGCACTCAGAATCTCAGTCTGCTCACCTACCCAGGATTGTAGCATCACCATTGTAGGTTTTAATAGCAAGTTAGAACAGTGGATTTCATACCAAAATTTAGGTATTAAAGTCAGTTCACACCCACTGTCAACCTTCATTGGTGATTTGTGACCATTCTTGTCACGCACTACCAATTTGTTAGATAGCATATTTGGTGAAGTAGTCATTGTATTTATATTTGAGGGCAGACTCTCATTGGACTCGGCCTCCTGCAAAGTAGCATCTGAGTCAGAATTTTCAGACGCAAGGAAAACTATGTTTGCTTTCATTTTCTTAGAATGAATTATGTGGTTTTTTCTTCACTTCTGCCTGGTCCTGTTTAGGCTTAGAAGAGGTGGCGGTCAAAGTGTTAGAGCTTGGATTTCCAGACTTGCACATCCGATGGAGATGACCCACCTCCCCACAAATCGAACAAGTGGACTTATTCCATTTGCATTCTGGTAATATATGGGTTGCTAAGCTACAACAATAGCAACCAATTTTATCTTTAAACCTTGGACGTTTAAAAGTGTCTTTGCAAGCCGATGAGGCATGAAAAGTATACACACATTAAATTCAGCTTTATCTTGTGCTAAAGCAACTTTACAGACCTCGTGAAAAGTTACTAGAGCGGAAACCATTGCCATGAGCTTCTCCTGGGCTTTAATGTTGCGCAAACCAGAAACAAATCTGTCCCGCATTATTTCTTTAAGAAAATCACCATAAGCAAAATTTAAAGTGAGTTTAAGAGCTGCAACAGACTCCGCTCACCGTTGTTCACACTTTAAGTAGCTGACCCTGTCTGCATGAAGTATATTCACAATGCTTTTTTCCTTCTCAATCCTTCTGCATGAAGCACGTTCACAGTGCTTTTTTTTTCTCAAATACTCTTGCCTGAAGTACATTCACAATGCTGTTTTCTTCTCAGTCGTATTGCACACAATGCTTCTTTTCACCTACTGTCAGTCATTCCTTTGTTATAAATGCTTTTACAAATCTAGCGACTGGGAGATATTCCGACGAGTAATGGATAATGTATTTACAATATCCTACACACAATTAAGTTGGGATGCTTAGACATTCGAGGATTAACGAACATGTCGTTAAGGTAAAGCTTTTGTATGGCTGATCATGCATGACTCGCTGTTCCCAAGGCAACACGGCAATGCTCGGCCTCGCAGGGTGACGTCAAGGAAAAGTCGGCGTAGCGGTTATTTTATTTCTCCAAGTCCTCGAGTCTCTTTCCAGTTTCTTTATGAGCTTATATTATTTCTGGATGCTGACCATTTTTAGACAACTAATCGATTCTTGCGGGCATGCGAAACATACCCAGTTAAACAAGTTACAAAATAAAATTGTAGAAAATCTATTTAAAAATCACCACGCCATAAACAGACAGCATCTTTAAAAAATACGGATTTTAAAAGTTAAACAACTTGATTATGTGACGACTGTTGAAAGTTACTTGAACCTTTTCATTTTTTTCTTTTATTTGTTGGTGACGAATGTCACACGTGTTTGTTAACTTACATTGTTGTGATTATACCATTGTCAGCATTCTAATGTTTGTTCTTGGGTTCTGGCTATCGGTCGTTAAGGTGAAAAGTAGGCAAGCTGTTTTCAGGTAAACCCGAGCCTTGTAAATAAATAAATGGCCAATGCCGTTCATCACTATCTTCTCCTTCTGATTCCACACCTCTTCGGGTCCAGGTGATTCCAGCACTATTTAGTTTTTTATTTTTTAAATATTTTTAATAATTATTTTTTCTTAACTTTATTTACCTAAATTCTTTATTTACCTAAATTCTTTATTTAATCTATTTTCTTTATTTTTTGGATTTTTAACGTTTGTTTTAACTGTTTATTCATTTTCTCATGGGAAGAACCTTCAGTGGCCCCCAATAATTGTTGCACACACGTCAAGTCTGTTAAATTTTTGACGACCAATGATGACAAAGTTAACCTGTACAACAACCGTACAAGATTTTAAGGGTTTTTTCCCCCGAGTGTACGATTTTGTATCTTTTAAGTTGCATTCTTCTTTTTCCAGAGATCATGGGATGAATGCTTTGTACCTGAATCGACAAGTGTATGCCTTCCGGAATTACAAGCCAGTTGAAGTTTGTATTTTTGACATGGTGCAAAGTACATTACGTATTGAACCCAGTAAAGGAATAATTCCTGAAAAAATCGTGAGCTTGACTCGTTCAGGTACCGCTTTTTTGGCTCTGACTGCAGAGGGAGGGTTTTTCATCTACTGTGTCGCAACGAACTGTTGGATGGAAGCAAATATCAGGTCAACTGAGTTAAGCCACTTTTTCTATGCCACTGTTGTTGATGAATCGGTCTTCACGAAAATGCCTCTAAATGAAACAGCGATAACAGCAAAAGAAGAAGATGAAGTTGCAAAGTAAATATCTAAATTCAAAAAGGAAACTAAATTAAACTAGATAAATTAAGACATTTTTGTTGAATATTTCGTTTTTGTTCAAAACGAAACGGAAAATACGAAGAAGAAAGAAGAGAGAATTTGTGCGGTAAATAGTATCTAAATAATTCAAAAAAGTAAACTTAACTTAAGCTAGATAAATTAAACGAGTTTTTGTTGAATATTTTACAATGATAATTCATAACGGATTTTAAACTGAAGAAAAACATTTGCTGTTAGGCCATTAAATAAAGAAAAATTGGTTCTCAGGCCCGGCCCGCACCGATTTTTTGACAGGAAATAAAACAGAAATGACTCACCAAAAATAAGTTACAGATGGAAGTGGCCCATAGTGAGAAATGAAAATATAGAATTACTTCTTGTTAAATAATTTTATGGGAACATGGAAATCAGAATTATGAGTTCTTCATTTTATCTAAAATAAAAAGTATTTCCCCGAAATGCAAGAAAAAATAGAGCCGGAAAATAATAATAATAAAAAATAAAATTCTGCTCGCCCTAAGAAAAAGGCCCGAGAACCAACTTTTTCTTAAGTGGCCTTACATTTCGATCATTTTGTTACCATAGTTGTTTTTAATCTATGCTTTCTTGTACGATGATATCCTGTTTACCAGCTTATGATACATGTAATGAAAAACAAGACCCTAAATAAACACACTATTAGGGATAAAATACAATGACCACTTATTCAGCATACCACTTGGAAACGCAGTGAATAGAATACACAAAATTGATCTTGCATACATTTTGTTTTAAATCTATATTTATGGTGTAACGGATAGTGGTATAGATGCTCGTTGGGTCTTATAATCTTAGAGTTGGATTGGGTCATATATTTCGTGACCCACTGTCCCAGTCTGACCCAGTGACTGGAATTTACAGTTTTTAACTTTAGGACATTTCAAGGAATTCCTAAATTTGCAGCTATTGGATGCAATCTGGCTTGGTTTATGCTATTAACCAACATTCAATTCGATCCCGGTTATTTGAAAAGGAAATAGAAGTTTCTTTCGGTTTCCGAAAAACCATGAAAAGATGTTAACCGAAACAGTTGATCTTACGTTTACACTTACTCAACTAGATCACATAATTACTAGATTATTATTGAGATCACAATTACTCAGCAGCCGAGATGCTATTTTTCATTCCAGTGTGTTTATAAAATTAAATTTAAGTAGCTGAAGGGGAATCCCAACTCTCCTGAAAGGGAGTTCTCCTTCCTTCTGC
>JAHWFP010170284.1:0-15796 GCA_023313725.1 Lithobius niger
CACCAAGGTGGGAAAATTAGGCTAGCTAAGCTAAGTTTAAGAGAATTGTCTTAATTTCTTACTTCTAGCGAACGACAGACGAGTAAACCAACTGGGTTTTAAACTCCTGGTTTTATTTTTAAACAAACATGTTAAAAATCAAAACGCACTTTACATTTACATTTGGCAAATTTACAACTGGATTAGTTTATAAATAACACGGGGAATTTACAATAAAATTCAACACTAGAACAAACACGATGTTCAGTTAAAACATTTTCAAATAGAAAAAGTGATTTGTATAGGCACAAGGGGATTTCGCAAAAGAGCCCTCTAAATTACGAACAGCCTCGGCTGTCTAGTAATAGTAGACCTGTTTTACAGTTATTTTTCTACGTGTATACTGCAAAGCATTAAACCTCCCAGAGTTGCTGTTGATAAGTCAACTCCTTAAATTATAGAGCCACGGCTACCTATAAAGTGGATCCGAGCGTTTAATCGATGGAAACCCCACGAAGATCAAACCATCCTTTGTTTACATTAAACTGCGTTTAAAGAAACGATGAAATAAAGCTAGTTTTTAGTAAGGGACCGTGAACCCTTAAATTATGGCCGCCAACGTCCGAAATGCCGTTTGGCTTGACGCTCCATAAATTTACTTTCTAAAGCTACGAGGTTATGTTAAGTTTAAACTATAAATTTTGAATGCGAGTCCAAAAATTAAACTTTTAAAGCTAAACTAAGTACGATACGAACCACTACCTTTGCCCGGCATGGCAACAATCGGACCGCGGCATCTCCACTCCCGACCGGCGTAGCGACCTCTAGCTTTGAGAATCCTTGAGCTGTGCTGTGCTAACTATACTCTACTGCGTCTGGGTTTTTATGCCTTCTGCTTGGCAGGCAGGTAGAGGGTTAGCGCGGACCTGTAGGAGAGCGACGGAGGGGTTGAGTGGGGAAGAGGTGGACGCTTGGAGGAGGAGAGACAGACCAAAATCGGCCGCGCTGTCATTACCGGAAGTCGGCCATGACAGCGCGGACGACCGGGGTAGCTTGAGCGCTCTGACTGGCTGACGGAATTGAAGCAGTGTTTTGGTTGGATGGATTTGAATTGACAAAGGGAATTGCCGACTTGGAACTTAGAGGCCTGGCTTTGAATGTGCAAGTGAGTTTTCAACTCATAACGTGATTTTTAGGCCTAATAAAATAAACTACGACGTTAAGCATCGCAACTATTGAAGGAGGGGGGGGGGGAACGAAGTGTTTTGCACAGAATAAACATTTGACTTTGGGAAACGGATTGCTATATACAAGGCATGTTTTCAACGAAGGAAAGCTAGTTTGTTTACGTTTTTAGAGGTTCACTACGGTCGGAGTTTGGATGGAGATGCTATAAAAAATAAACATAAAATCATACACTGGGTCCAATAAAATATACAAACATAAACATTGGAGCTCCGGTAGGGTTCATGGCAAGAAGTTAAATTTACCAAAATGCATTAAGTGCACAAATCAAAAAATTAAATATTCCAGCTAGTTTTTAAAGGGCTAAGTGCAGTTTAGGTTAGAATTTAAACTGGTTTGAACATCGGACATTTTTCATAAATAAACAAAGTCGTCACCTGTTAGAAATAAAAAATATCGTATGTTGACAACATCTAAAACACAACTAAGCTGAAAGTTGTTTTGGCTTTATGCCTAAAGAAATATACATTATTTACATTTTAATGTGTAATCGCCATATAGACGACTGTTCTTCTGGTGTGGAAGAATGCTGCCCTCAGGTTTTTTCTTCGATGGTGTTGAGGTGTCCTCACCACGAGCGTCTGATACGAGACCGCGTTTACACCAGTGACTGTCGTAAACCTTCGTAGTGGAGATCGCACGGCCCTGGAGGCAATGCGAGAGGCCGCGTCTTCAAAAATGCCTGCAGAGCGAAAGAGTCGGATGATAGTAGCCACCCGTGAAGCCGAAGCGAGGATAGGTTCGGATGGTGGGTCCGCTCCTGGTCCTGGGAGAGGAGGTCCTGTCGTGCCGGTAACTGACATGGTGGGGCTATGAGGATGGACAGGAGGAGGGGGAACCAGGCTGCTGATGGCCAATGTGGCGCGATCAGGAGAAATCGTCCGGAGCAGTTGGCGATTTTGCAGAGGACTAGTGACAAAAGACCAGGCAGAGGGAATGCATAAGCGTGAAGATGGTTCCAGTCCAGAGTGAGGGCGTCCACCGCCCAAGCCTGTGTGTCCGGTAGAGGGCTGACAAATAGCGGCAGTTTGTTGTTGAACCTTGTAGCGAACAGGTCCACCATTGGCTGATGCCACAACTGAAAAAGGGCGTAACATACGGTCGGGTGAAGCGCCCATTCACTGATCGGAGGCTTCTTGCGAGAGAGAGAGTCGGCTATGACATTCAAGGGTCCCGGGATGTGGAGTGACAGCAGCCGAATGCGGGAGAGGATGCAAAACTGGAAAATCTCGGACGTTATGTGATGGAAGGAGTGAGACTAGGTTCCACCGCCCTTGCGGAGGTAAGCTACCGCTGTCGTATTGTCGATATGAATTTGGACAGTTTTGGAGGATAGGAAGCTCTGAAAATGGCGGAGGCCGAGAAGGACAGCCCGAAGTTCGAGGTGGTTGATGTGTTCGGTGATATCCGCAGGCCATAGACCGGAGGCCTTAAGGTTGCCGACGTGCGCTCCCCATGGAAAGGTGGAAATCGGGGGAGGGTTCGTGCAGGGGAACGGACACAGTTAAGTTGAGAACGTCCATCCACCAAAGGAAAGTTAACATCGGGAAGGACAGGTCCCAGGCTTGAGGAGACATCTGGAGGACAAGCCTCGAGCCCCCCCCCCCCCCCCCCTGTGGTTAGACGGTAATGATGGAGGGGACGAGCCATCCACCTGCCATAGGGGACTAGATCCGCGAATGAATCCACCGTCCCTATAGCGGACGCAAGATCCCGGAAGGTGTGGTGTGGCTGTTGTAGAAAACGTCGAGAGGCTAGTAGGTGGGATTGGATTCGGTCCGGTCCGGTGACGGGCGACCGTTACCTGGAGGAGGTCGAAGGATACTCCTAGGAAGACAAAGCGCTGGGCTGGGAAGAGCCGTGATTTTTGGATATTCATGCCGAAGCCCAGCTGATGAAAAAGTGACACGGCGGTGTGTAAGTTCCGCACTACGCCGGGAGAGGTCTGGTGGGGAAGAAGACAGTCGTCGAGAAAGGCGTGGATGCGGATCCCTTGCTGGTGGAGACATGCCAGGATAGGCCAGAGGACGCAGGTAAAAATCCTTGGGGCAGCATTGAGCCCGAACGGCAGACAATGGTATTCGTAAACCATGTTGTCGAGGACGAAACGGAATAGGTGGCGGACAGCAGCATGAAGTGGGATGTGAAGGTAAGCGTCAGCAAGATCTAGCGACACCGCCCAATCGTTTATCCGAAGGGATTCGCGGATAGAGGATACAGTCTCCATTTGAAAGTGCGGATTGCAAAGTTCATACTAATATCAGAAAATAAATATCCCCGACTATCCCTGACTTACTCCTTCAAATATCCCTGACCAAAACACTTGTTTTTAAAAATGTTTTACTTACGCAGTCAACTACAGTGCTCCCACGCCAAAAGCACAATTTTTTTTTAAACTTTGTGACAATTTTAGGGGGTTGGTGAGGGGTAGGGGTTTGTGCATGGATAATGAAAACGTGGCCTAGTATTTTTCACGACTTTAAGACCTGTCACAAATCTGTGGTCCATACCTGAGGTCCAAAATAATCTGACTCATCCCCTCAACCCAAAGTGTTTCTTATGACTACTAAGGCTACCTGTGGATGATATTTTATAACCAAATGATTTCCAAACATTTGAAAATGCGTTACATTTTCAATGAAAGGAAAGGCTGGAAATTTTGGTCAGCACGGTTCATTCTAAAACAATAACTGAATATCCCTGATTATCACTGACTTTTCCCAAATTTTCCATTTTTTCCCTGACTTTCCCTGACCGTATTTCATATCCCTGACTTTCCCTGACTTTCCAGGTCGGCATGAACCCTGGATTGTCGACGAATTGATTGAGAGGCTTGAGATTGAAAATTAGTCGGGTTCCACCGTTCTTTTTGTCGCAGAGGAAGATATCGCTGTAGAACCCTGGAGAGAACGGAGGAGGAACAACGCGGTAAGCGTTCTTTTGGACAAAGGACTGTATTTCCAGTCGTAACAGGCGTGAAGGACGAGACTGTTGATCCCATGGAGGATCGCCCACCGGAGGGGAAACGAGGAACTTCGGTTTGAAGCCGTCGGACACAATTGAACGAAGCACAGGATCGGTGGTAAGTGCATGCCAAGCCTTGGCATAAAGACGGAGTCGACCACCTACGGCCTGTAGGGGCGGAGAAATGTCAATAGGATTTGTGGGTCCTGTGTTTGGAGTGTCGTCCGGAGTCAGAGGATGATCGACCCAGAGAGCGTCCTTGTCCGCGGCCCTGGGTTTTACATGGAAAGGGCGAGGGGGCGCGAGGAGCAGGAGGGGGCAGACGTTCAGTAGGTTTTACAGCATGAGACGAGTCCGAAGGTGTTTCTATTCTTGGTTGGTTCGAGGGAGGACGTCTGGATCCCCTAGACTTGACGAAGCGCGGTTTTCGCGAAATATCCAGGTGCGGGTCCACCTTCGGGATAATGCCTCGAAAGAGGCATTCTGTCTCGTGGATTGGCTGGTTACGGAGGAGATGGCGAGTAGACGCGTGGAGGTTAGGGGCGGTATTGAGAGCAACCTCCTTAAGCAGTAGGGTGGAGTAGAAAAGAGCCCTGGTAAACCAGTTCATGGTATGGTAGGTAGCAAAACAACTCTTGCGGAAGACTTGATTAATGAGGAAGGTGAGCTGACGAGTATCCTCAGGCGGATCCGTGTAAAGATGTTCGCACATCGCGTTGGCAGCTGTACCGAGGACATCCGCTTGTGAGGCGGCTCGGAGGCCGAGGCGGAGGATGCGGTCGTTATCACGGAGAACAAAAACCGGGACTGAGGCCCGTCGAGGAAGGTAGAGGGATGAGCCGAAATCCAACTTCGTATCGGCCGTCAGAAATTCCGATTGCGGATAGGTGTCGAAGTTGCGGGGATTGCCGGGTACCATCCCCTATCGGTCGAAAAAAATAATTCTCACGGCCAGGACGGGGTGGAGGATGGTCCTTGTCCAATTCCAGAGGGGATCCGTTGCCTACGAGGATACCCCCATTCCGAAGGAGGGTGGTGAGTAACGTTGTGGATTGGCCAAGGAGGGGCGGTTGCAGCGATGGTTGGTCACGGAGGCCGAAGCCGTAGCCCGTGGCCAGGCCCCTGTATTTGACAGTATCCGGCACGGATGCGGGGGGCTTGTACAAGAAGCAGTCTGGGATAATCTCTTCCACTGTCCTCATCAAGTCCGGAAGCGGGATTTCAGAAGGATCAGGGTCGTTAGGAAACGGGGGCTCAGGTAAGCCAAAGTCTGAAGGATCAGGAGAATAGTATGGGTCCTAAGCATCAGGAGGCGGCGAAGCCGGAGGTGGAGACGGCGGACGAGGCAGCGGATCGGCGGATGACGGACCAGCGGATGCCGGGGAACAATGACACTTGGGGATAGAAGCCAACCAAGCGGAAGTATAGTCTGGTTCTTTACGTTAAGGTACGTAAGGATGAATCCATTCGAGAGTGAACCTGTGAAGGGGTGAGCGGCTCATTGGTCCGCTTGGAGGTATTAGAGGACCGGGAAGAGGTCCAACGGCAGGGCGATGAGGCGGATGAGGCGAGCTTGGCCGCCGTTTTCTGTGCCTTGACTTGTAGCTTCAAACGCGCGTATCGTTCCTTAGTATGAGCAAGTTCGGAGTATAAGGATCGGAGATCCGAAGCTGGTAGCGGCTGGCCACATGGGATGGGAGATGTGGCGGCGGTATTGCACTGCGGAGGGAAGGATTCCGATAGCAGCGGGTTGGGAGGCGGAGGCTACAACATATCCTGTTCAGTAGAGATTTCGAGCACCTCAGTGTTCTCGAAGGATGGCGGAACAGGAGAAGCGGATGAGTGAGGAAGGGGGGATACCCTCGGCGTCCCCTTTGCTCGCGGCATCGAAGCGGATGTGGATGGCTAGTGCTGAGACGGAGGTAAGCACAGCAATCCGGAAGTGAACAGAGTGGCGGCTAGAGAAGAAAGGTAGGCTCTGCCGCTCCGCCTCGACTTATATACGATGGAGGCTGCGCAGTGGAGCTGCGCAGTAGCTAGCGGACTGGAAGAACTCGTTTTATCTCTAGAAGAAACAGCATTGGAGAAAGAGTGCTAATAAATTGGGTAATGGATTTTTTCACGGCAAGAAGAAACGACTTTCGTAGATTAAAAAAAAAACTGCACTGGCTATGGAAAAGAATTGTTAGCAATTTTGGTTATTTTATTGGTACTACTGGAAAAGTGTTCCAAGATTTATTAATTACAAAATGTTTAACTATTAGTTCTTTAATTGTGAATTGTTTCTATTAGCGTGGGCATAGCCAGGAGGAGGGAGGGAACACATTTGGAAAAGAAAAGGGGAACTGAAAAAAGAACGTGATTTTCTATTGTTTGAGTCTTTGGCAGCTATACCTTTACCCTGCCCTCCCCCCACTCCCAACCCCTACAAAAAAAATGGTAAGACCGGTTTTTTTTTTTTTTTTAAATTGCTAGGGAAAAGGGCATCTGGGGTTGAGAAAGAGGAATTTTTTTACTGTTTTGTTGACCTTCGTTGGTTGGGCAGGTAAACAGGAATCTAGGGTTATAAAAAAAATGGAGCATGGAGTAACCGGAAAAGGAGGGGGGGGGGATGTGCCAATGCGGTTCTGCCCTTGTCTTATATCTATTTTTCTGTTCACTAATTATTCTAAAAGATCTAGTTTTACGAGGCAGTATAATTACTTCTCTTTTTAAGAACTTTGTTTCTCTTTTTTTTTTAGTTTTCGTCTTAAATTTGATTTATTTTCGATAAATTTACTTAACACTGTTTAAAGGTTCGTTCCTACCAGCGTCACAATTGGGGTGAGGAGGGTGGTCCACTAAACGCCATGCACTGTAGTAAATAGCCTAGTGCATCTTGGCTGCCCAAACAATTCATACTAAAAACACGGGAAAAAAGCTGGTTTTTAGAAAGGGACCGTGAACCCTGACGTTATGGGGGTGGGGGGTCATTAATGCCGATCATGGTACCACCTCCATAAATTCTCAAAGCTTAGGGTTAGATATTAAGTTTAGAACTATAATTTCGAATGGGGTTTCCAAAAGTTAAACTTTCTAAATTAATACTAGTTTATACGAACCAACTACCTTTGCCAGGCATGGCAACATTCGGACGGGACATCTCCTATACCGACTGGCGTAGTCACCTCTGGCTTTGAGGATGAGCGTGTGCTGACGATTGCCTCTTGGGGCTCGGTTTTTATGCTGGAGCAGCGGATTTTCTGGACCTTAGCGCGGACCCCGAGGAGAGCTACGGAGGTCTGATTGGCTGAGGGCCTTGAGAACAATAGAAAAGTCGGCAGCGCAAAGGATTTTTCGCTTGGCGCCGTTTGAAGGAACAATTATTGACTGCGTGGTAGAGAGAGGCCAGTAGAGTTAAACTCATTGTTTGGAACGTGAATAAGGCCTTTAATTACTACGGATTGTTTTCTTAGTTAACCACGATGTTAGGCATCGCGACTATTGAAGGAATGATCTCAATAAATTCGGTTATTAACATTGGGAGGCCAGGTTTACTTTGGGAAATGGGTTGCCAAGTCGGTTTTGCTAGGAGCAACTAAGTACAAACAGAAAAGACGTGTCCGGGAAAATACGTAAATAAAAATATTGGCTAAGCTCCGGTAGTTGGGATGGCAAAAGATTACGTTAAAAGATTATTATAAAATAAAAGTTAAGGTTACCAGCGAATGCTAAAACGCATTTAAATAGTTTCAATTATTATTTGCAGCTGCAGATAATTGGTTTTGGCAGTTGGAAATTTCTCAAAAGTATTTAAGATCGTCACCGTAAATAAACTTAAGAAATATCAAAACAAAGTATCTGTACATTTATTACGGAGGTTAAGTACCTTCGTAGAGGAAGCTCCGCCCTCTAAACACTAATGTTTTCGGCTTTATGCCTAAAAAATAAAAGCAAATACAAATTTATACAAGTGGCGAAAATGGCGTCTCGTGCGCTACGGTGATTTAACGGCATCAGTTTCGTGCGTTTTTCTTAAGGATGCTGTGGAAGTTCCAGAAGGAATTATCGTGTTCTGTTTGCGGGGGAAAACAGATATAGTACGTGGCTATTAAGAGCTGTTTAGATGAGACGGATTGGTCCATTTTCTTAGAAGATACAGGCGTTTGAATTTCGGGGTTTTTCATGTCTGGGGTGCCGAGAAAAAAAAGTATTCGTTGCCGTAAACGAAGTTTTACCCTCAGGTTTTTGATGGTTTGAGGCGAGGTCTCCTTTCAAATCTAGTGAAGAATGGGCCTTCTTTACAGCTCCCCACCAAGGAGATTCGATTTGGGGTTTCTGTTGAACTCCACAATAGAAGCTAAAACAGAAAGGTTAGTGCACACAAGATATGCCAATAACTTGAACTGCCAAGCACTGTAATCTAAATTGCAAAAATACACTGTACAACTGCATCTGGTTGAGAAATACATCTCCAGGGCATACTTAGTCCTATCCCAGGATCGTTTTACAAAGTTTAAAAGGAACACTGGTTTTGCAAAAATTAAAATCGCCGTTTTATATTTTTGGGGGACTAACGTTTTTGTGGCTTAATCAATTTTAAAGCAAAGTTAAAATTACATAAATAAAGAACACTGTTTTTGCAACCACTAACTAAATACTGTACGCGCTGCTTCTGTGCAGGAAAATCGTACAAGTATTCAGAGAGTGGGGCAAAATTTACAAAGTTAATTTTGTTGTAAAAGAATACTGTCAAATGAGGCATCCCGCCACTTAATCGTTCTCACGAGTCCGGATTATGTCAAATTGCAGATTTTTTTTTAGCTGTGAAACTACCGAAAACACCTCGTCATCCACCCTCAACCTAGGCTACGATAGCGGTTAGAAGAGAATATTCTATGAACACGTGGTAGAACACCGGCTCTATTTAACAGTAACTAATACCACTAGAATGGTTTAAGGTTACCAAACAACTTAAACATAAAAATACAACACTGGGAGGTTTGTGGATAAAAACGCAACAACCTTCTAAACAGGGCTATCCTTTTTCTCCCAGGGGTAGCTGATAGTTTTTTTTTTTTATAAAGAAAACCATTTCGTATAAAACTTCAAGAAGGGCCAACCGGGAACAAGTCGCATCCCCCGTAGAATACTCCTAATGAATATTAGTAAACGTGTCGTACAATCTTTGTAAATATCCTTCCACAGAGGAAGGCGGTGATAATGACAAAAAGAGCAAGCATAGGCACTTAAAATTTATGTAATCAGGGATTAACTGGAAGTTGCTTAAGGATGAGCTTCAAACTGACCAAAATGTCAAAATAGAGACACAAATTTAATTTTCAGTCAATTTTTACTGAAAACAAAAATGTTTGAACAACTTTACTGTTTAAACAAAATACCGGCTAAGTGTGTCGGCATTGACATGTTTCTTTCCAGGTTTGTACAGTCTCTGAAGTTTAAAATTTAAATTTCAACATGTACACTATTTAGGTTTAGTTGCTCCTAGATGGAGCCACGCTTGTATTGGCCTACAACTCATTATTTAAAATAAGCTAGCACGGGAAAACACTGGGTTTAGGTTTTCGTTTTTAATTGCAAAAAAAAAACTCTTGTTTAGAAAAAAAACTACTTTAGGTTAGGTTTAACAACCTCAGTTTGACGGGGAACCCCTATTCAGTACTAAAGCCATAATTAGGCCTTAATTTCCACCCTAGACTGACATGGAGTTCACACTAAAACATCGGTCCTAATTTTAAACAGGATCAGGAAAAAAACTAGCATGTTTAGTTGTTCAGTAGGGAGACCTAATCCAAGGTTTTACATACTCGTAAACTGAAAAAAACTACACTTAACTTAAACCAAATTTAGGCCAACTGATTTTACCAAATTCGGGATAAAAATTAAAACATTCAACAAAAGTACGTTTTCTGCCGATCGTGGGTTGCATACAATTGTCTAACATTAGGTTAGGTTGTGATTTGCTCCTTGAAACAAGCCAACTTGTGAAGCTGGTTTCACTAAATTCCGGTTTTCCGGACATGGACAAACTGTTGCTTACATCGCCATCTGAAGAGCTGCGCTTTAATTTTACCTGAATACCATGACGACGCTGTAGCCAATCATGAATTGTTGAGGCGTGGTCAGTTTCCACTTGCTGCTGTGGTACACGACGTTGGCAAGAGGAATTTTTAATGAGTTCCTTCTCATCCAAAAGTTTTGCCTGCGTGGGCTGAATGACGATAGGTTGTCGCTGTGAGGGCACTGGTGGCTTGACCAATCCCTCAGGATGTGGGGGGTCACTCCGGTGGCTACGGGTGTGGGTTTGTTTAAGTTTGCACGAGCGTTTCTTGGATTGGCTCGTGCCTTTGTCTGCTTTATCAGACTTTGTCGAGGGCGTTGCCACACGATCGGGGTCGAGGGCAGGTTCACGTGGCTTGTGCTTCGGCTCGCGATAAAGGTTTAAAGCATTAATTCCGTTTATGCCCAATACGATTTCGAAAATAGAACTGGCTGCTGACGAGACAAGCTACTGTTTTTAACACTGTACCGTCAGTTAATTTTAAACGTAAGTTAACCTGCGGTAATACTACAATATCACTGTTTAGGATAGTCTGGCACCTGACTGTTTTAAGCGCGGCCACTTTCTGGCCAATTTAGAGCTGACAACATTTACACAACTGCCGGAATCGCAAAGAATATTAATCTTACGTTGGCCTACGAAACCATTTACGGTACTAGACTAAAATTTCCCTGGCATTTTTACCTACAAGAAAACATGCATTAGCTTGCTCTGGGGGGTTTTGGTTAAGTTTGGGGCATCGATTACGCAGGTGCGAAAACGATCCGCATTCATAGCACGATCTACCGTTAGGTTTACTAAAGTTAGATTTTACCCTGTCGCTACTATCAGCGTTAGCATCTGGGCTAGTTGCGCTGTCACTGTTACTATTCTTAGTCCCAACCGGGTTAGCTAAGGAATTATGGTTTTGTTTACCATCTCTAGAGTTGGAGGAAGCTTTAGAAGCTTGACTACCTGAATGAGTGCTAGCTTGTACTTTGCCACTTTTGCTAGAAAAATCTGCAGAGATTTGTTTATTGCGAGTTGTAAACTCGTCACAAAGTTTTGCTGCCTCGGCCAATGTACCTGTCTTAATTTGATCGGGAAGCCATTTGCGGAGCGCAATTGGGCAGTCTTTCGTGAACTGTTCTAGTAAAATTAAATTCACTAGTTGGTCATAGCTTTTATTTACTTTAGCTAGTGAGACCCAACGGGAAAACAAGGTTTCCAGATTGAACGCATAATCGTGAAATAATTGCTCCGGCAATTTTTCTAGGGAACGAAACCGGGATTGCACCGACTCTTTAGTTTGTACAAACCTGTCAAGAAGTTTAGTCTTAACGATCTCGTAATCATGCATGTCAGCATCTTGGAGCTGGTCACACACTTGAATTAATACTGAACGTAAAAGAGGTTGTAAGCCTACCACCCATTCCTCTTTAGGAATTTTCTGTGTTAACATAGTTCTCTCATAAATTTTAAGGAAACTGTTTATTTCTGAGTTGGACGTCCATCTATTCACTAAACGTACAACATCGGCAATTTTGCCGGGTTTGCTTACTGGAATTCTAGGTGAGGTAAGGGTTGCTGTACCACTTGTGTGGCCAGAACTAACACTAAGATTAGCAGCATTTAGCCTAGCAATTCTATCTGCTTGTCGAGCTTTTGTAGCTCTTGAGCGCTAGAGCGTTCTCTAGTTTGCGCTTCTTGCTGCTTTAATTGAGCGTCACGGTCACGTATTTGTGCTTCTTGATCAATTAATGCAAGCTCGTGGGCCCTGCGTTTATCCGCATCGGCAACTTTTAAAGCTTCTAACTTTAATTTTTCGGCTTTTAAAAACAACTCATTTTCTTTAAGAGCTATTTCTTTTTTAGCTTGAATGGCTAAATCTCTCCTTTCCATGGCACTTTCTAGCGTGTCAGCAAGTTCAGTTAAAGAAACTTTGTTATCGTCAACTGCATCACGTAAAATTTTAAAGTGATATTTGTTTAGAGTCACTTACTGCTAAACCTAAGTCCAAACATGCTTTCTTAAGCTCTTTGTTTTTAAGACCATCTACAATTTCGTCGAAAGTACCCATTTCGGGAAATTTTAACCTTACGTTCAAAAATACAGCTTGTATAAATGAAATACGGAATTAAATTGAAGCCGCAAATTAATTTTAACTTCAAGTTAAGACTGAGCACGAATTTAAACGCTTCTCATCCTAATCCAGTAAGCTTTAGCAATGGAAAACACTTTTTAACGACCCCTAGCTTTGGTGTATAAATAATTAAAATACATAAATGTTTCTAACTACAACACTAGGCTTGGCAGGCCAAAGCATATCCTATGCACACTTACCCAGAAAACACGATCACTGTGCGGTCTGTCTGTCCACATCTGGTCAATCGTCCCACCGTCGATCGACGATACTGAATTCCACGGCCATCGTACTAGAACGTCTCTGGATCTGGTTCACTGCGGCGATGGTTGTCTCATCTGCGGGCAGTCTTCAGTGCGGGAGCACTGCGTCCTTCTTGGCCGGTTTCTCCTCACTGGTTACGGGTTGATGCAGGCAGGGGATGCGGGCATCTCGGCTGGGCAGGCGTCCACTCGGTGAAGCTGCGTCTCCAGTCGTCTGGCTCCAGGAACGGCGTTGTCACTGGGGCGGGGAAAACATTGATTTGTAACGTGTTACAACTTCTGTCCTAAGACAATAGTGGACACTTGACATAAGACAGTCACTTCACTGGAGTCCAATATGGCTGCCCACTTCATCTCAACCTAATCCAAGTTCATCAGGCTCAAAAACAACAACCAGCTTGCAATCCCTATCAGAACTTTATTGGGAGCAATATACAGTACCTCTGTAAACATATTTCAATAAGAAAGTTCATCAACATTCTCTATTCAGTAACTCCTGGCTAGCACACACTGACAGGCAGCCATGTTTGCTTCTCATTCAACACAGGAAAAAAAATACCCATGATCCTCCCATGCCCAGAGGTCATGTGACCAAAACAAGATGGCTACCCTACAACCAGTAAGCTAGCCTACTAACCCAATAGAACAAATAACAAATTAATACGAATATCCAATAACCAAAGCCTATAAACTAAAAAAGTATAAATGAGTAGCCAAAAACACACAAACATATTGCGGGCTACAACACTACCATAAACAATACATGAGAGTCAACTAGAGGAAAGTTCCATTTATGTGAAAACTGTTCTCATAACAAACTCCCCCATTTCCTCTAGTTTTCCAAGAAGGCCATCCCAAGTCTTTCAAAAGGGACCCTGGGAAGGGGTTTCGTGAATATATCAGCCGTATTGTCCCAGGAGGGGACATAGTGCAGGAAGAATTCTTCCTCGGCCAACGCCTCCCGTACAAACTTATAGCGGAGGTCGATGTGCTTCGTTTGCATCCTCTCCGTATTGTCCTTACAGAATGCAATGGCTGACATGTTGTCACAATAGATGGATGGGGGGTCTTGAAATCGGCAGCCAAGAGAATTCAGCACAAATCGCAGAGATCCAGCGGGTTTCTACGACGGCAGAAGAAAGCCCTATAAATTCCGCCTCCATGGTGGATAGTGCTACACATTTCTGCTTCACCACTCTCCACGTTACCGGCACACCTTTCCACAGGCCGATGAATCCCGACCATGACTTTCTGTCATCACATGTTGCCCAGGAACTATCCACGTAGAACTGGATATTGTCAGAAGCACCACTTTCAATCGATGCACTGGAAATGGACAGCCCCCTTGTCTCATGGACATATGCAAGAACCTTCCTCAGCAAGCTCATGTGTACCTGGCTGGGGCAACTATTAAATTGAGACAGAGCCGTCACCGCAAACAGTATGTCGGGGCGGGAACGTGAGGCCAGGAACATCAGCGCCCCTAAGAGAGAGCGAAATTGGCTGCATCCCTCTTTAACACCTTCGGGGCGGCGGTTTTCCTTAGTCAAGTTCACCCCAGCATCCAGGGGCACTTGAACCTTTTGGAATCCAGCAAGCCCAAACCGACTCACAAGCTTGCTTATGTATCCTCTTTGGTGGATGATTGTCTCACCGTGTCGGTTCTCAAATTCGACGCCGAGGAAACGCCTAATAGTGCCTAAATCTTTAATCTGGTATTTACTCCTGAGCAATCCCTTAACCTCTTCAGTGTCTTTTGGTCGCGAGCAAAAACAGCCAGGTCATCTACATAAACAAGTACTATGGCTCGCCTCTGGAAGTGGTAAATGCAATTAGTTGTGAGCATTTTCGCAAAACCTAACTCCTTGAATGTGCTATCCAATTCCTGAAACCATAACCGGCCAGATTGGTGGAAACCGTATAACCCTCGGTGCAGCTTCCATACCACATTTCCAAATCCTTTGTAGCCGCAGGCAGGTTGCATGAAGGCATCTTTATCTTCCCGTAGAGGTAAGCACATCGTACGTCGAGGTGGCAGTGCACCCATCCCATGAATGCAACGAGAATTATAAAGAACAATCTCACAATGGTGAACGAGATCACGGGGGAATACGTGTCTGTGAAATCGATGCCGCTCCGCTGCTTAAATCCCTGAGCAACCAATCGTGCCCTGTACCTGGCGATGTGTCCATCACTATCTCGTTTGATAGCGTACTTCCAACTTGATCCAATAATGTTGGTTGCTTCCGACTTCTTGACCTCGGTTATTACGTTCCTTTCCCAAAGGACCCCAATCTCATCGTCCATCGCACGCTTCCACTCTGCGGCTTGGGGTGATGTGACGGCCTCAAAGTAGTTCTTTGGAATCCGCATCTTGGCACAATGGGCTTCCGCAACAATGTCTTTAACTACGTCCCCGGAGTACGAATCGTCTTCAGCTTCCTCCGCAATTCCTCTTCCCACTGCACACAGAGGGTTCTTCCGGCTATAGTCAAAAGTGCCTCTATTAAAAGTTAAGCCTTCCTGTCGGCAGTGGCGTTCTGCATCAGCATGAGAGCGCATTTTAGGCCCTCCCATGTACCTATAGTATACATCGTATGTGCCTGCCAACTGTCCAGTGGCCCTTGGGACTGCCAATCTTTCCCACCCAGGGGACGGCTCACCAATTCGACCTATCCCCGATGCTGGTGGTAAAGCAGCTGCTGGCGTTATTGTTTCCTCTGGAGGGGTTGCTGTAGGCGGAAGGTTTACTGTCTCTTGTATTACTGCTGGTGCTATACCCCTAGGTGCGGGAACTGGACGGCTTACAGATGGGATGGAGCTCTCACACAGAGTATCAAAAACCACAACTTCCTCGATGGAGTAACTGTCCCTCCCTTTCTTGGCATTGCGTAGCTCATCCATTCCAAGGCGCTTCTCGTCAAATGTGACACTAGCAAATTCCTCAATGAAGATCCCCTTATCCGGGAGCCAGACACGATACCCTCTAGTTTGTCTGGCGTAACCCACTAGAATTCCTAACTTGGCTCTCGGCTGCAATTTCGAGCGATGGGGTTTGTTAATGTGCAGAAAGCAGAGGCATCCTATCTTCCTCAAATGAGCTACCGATGGTGTCCGGCCACGCCACAGTCCTTCAGGCACCTGCCCATCAATCCCATTATG
>JAHWFP010170291.1:2428-14574 GCA_023313725.1 Lithobius niger
TTATTATTATTATTATTATTATTATTATTATTATTATTATTATTATTTTACTGGATTCTGCGTCGAACTTACGTTAATTGCTTTTTTTGTAGAATGATTGCAGATTTGAAATTTGTTGCTAAATAAATGAATGGTCGTTGAAGCCACCATTTTCTGTAGGCCTACAGTTTTTTGATCGTATGAATTTTCAAAGGATTAAAAGGGTTTAACGAGCGTTAACCACTCATTGTCCTACGCATTTTCAGTTTATTACCAACAATCATTCCGCTTACAATCATTTAATCCCTTCATTAAATGGATTAAAGGGTTTAAGTAGTGTAAGTTCAGTTTTAGAGTGTAGTTTTAGTGATAGGTTCAATAAACATACACATAAACATCCCTTCATTATTAGAAGAGATGGTTGATTCTGATCCCGAGTAGCTTATTCCTCTGTCAGTTAAAAGTCACGTTTTCAGTAAACTGTCAGTAGAAGGCATTGTTGTGTATAGTCTCATCTTACTGTTCGATCCGAATTTTATTCCGCTCAAATTGTAGCAAATCAGACTAAGCAGAGATTTGTCAATACTGCAGGTCCTTGCCAAAACGCACAACTTAAAAAACATATGAAGGTACACTGTGAAGAATGTACAGCAGTCGAACAGTGAACATCACCGTGTACCAGTCTCGCCTCCATACGAATTGTATACTGTCACTACACATTTTGTGTGCTTTGTGAACCAAAAAGGACGCATGATGTGTACTAACACTACACGTAGGCTAACCTGGTAGGCAGTGATGTGTACGATCTATGCATGGAACGCCTTGCCTTGACTGATTCTTTTCTTTCAATAAGATGGTCATATGGCAGTGGTGAAGCACAACATGTACTGCAAATCTATTCTGGTTACGTACTTCGGGAGACGGGGAGAGGGGTAATTAGCCCGAGGCTAGTGGGTGAGTGGGGGGGGGCTTCCTTACAGGTCACGTGATCACGCTAGTGACGTCACTGAGTTGTGACGTTGCTAGCGTAACCTGTGACATGAAGTAGGTGGAGCCTAGGTGCATAGCCTCGGCAAAATCCACCTCCACCTTGTATACTAACGCGATCATTTTTTTTATAACAAAGGGTATTTACCTGTCTGACTAAGTCTTTACCTATTTGGCGAAGTCTTTACTTGTTTTACCTGTTTGGATAAGTCTTTACCTGTTTGCCGTAGCAGGCCAAGGTTGACGTTTCCAATTGGACAACAGGTGGGAGGTGTTAAACACGAGAAAAGCATGCTAATTGGAATAAAAGGAATTTGAATCATTTGTAACTATTCTATGCCTTATTTAGGACTTATGCTGGAATTCGATGCTCTGGATTTCTAAGCGATTCTCAGTCAAGCGAAAATAACTCTTACTCCGTAATATTTATGCGTGAATTCAAGTTGTTTTATACTTTATCGTATTGGTTTTAGTGCTGACTAGTGACTGGGAAGGCCCATCATTATTTTTACCGTCGTCGTTCCGGTTAGTCTAATTGCGCTCTCCAACTATGGGCCGTTTTGCTTCAACCTACAACTGCATGCACGCACCCAAAATTGTACACACCCAACTGATTGCTACGCACGTGACTGTTTTAAGTTTGCTTACTGCCACAGGCCGTTACCAACAAGATTTTGGGTAAGGCCTAAAATATGAAGATTATCCTGAAGGACTGAGTACACATTTTCTTATCTAACCAATGACGAAGGTGCGACATGTCCCCGTTTGTCAGTGAGTAAACAGGACACTGTACGTCTGGAGCTGAAATTAAGTGAAGCACTAACGCACTCTATAAACGTTATCTTGTATTGTACATACCAAGTGGTTACAGAAATTTAGAAACATAGAACTGCGGTCGTCGAACAGCAAAAAATAAAAATTGATCCCTTTACAGTTCTGACGCATATTTCGTTCTGACCGAATTATTTCAAAAACTATATGTTAGCTGATGTTTTATATCATGTGATTTGCCCCCCAGAAAAAAAAAGTGTTGATAAAAACTATGTATACATAGTTAATGATGATCCTCACAATTTACCAGGATCACACTGGAGTGTAATTTTTGTAGATCCACATAATAATAAGGCCATATTTTTTTTATTATACGTATGGTATAGACACCATCTATTTAATCGTTATATTAACAATTTTATTACTGTAAAACCCTTACGCAACCCCAATTTACAATTTGGTTGTTGTTTATTTCTCATCCGTTGCTGGTGTATTAAGGCTAAAATCACGAAAACTGTGGGAGTTTTAATTTTTACAGGTCCAACCATCACTTCTGGCAGGAACGGCAGTATATGCTAGTTCTAATAAAATTAGAAAACAAAAACGAACTCGTTTGATGTTTAAGGTAAGGTTTAACTGAACCGAAGTCAAAACAACAAAGTAACACAAATAAACTTTCCTGTAAGGTTTCGTATACCGCAGTGTTTCTGTACTGTTTAGTCCACGTGAAACCTTACTGCTGTATTCACGTGTTTACAGTTTTTACTTTAGAACACGATAGGTCAGATATATAGGTTCATTCTACTTGGTTAAACGACATCGCTGAAAAATCTAAACATTATACTCTTAGTGTGCTTAGTACAGACCTACAGAATAAGTAATTCAGGGTTCGTGCGACTCCTTCAAAAACTGGAAATGTCGTTGAAAATAAAAATGAAACACCACAGACCTGAAGTCTCCAATATGAAATCTTGAAACTTGGTGTATGTATCAATGATAGGATGAACGGAAAGGAGACGACTTGACTTGAATAATGCTGAAAAATTTAGCCCCGGAAAATAGTCGAGTATATTAATCTTACAATAATTTTGAAAGTTGGGATATGGTTTTAATTTTATTTACGTGTCTAATGGTTGAATACAGCAGTAAGTTTTCACGTGGACTAAACAGTACAGAAACACTGCGGTATACGAAACCTTACAGGAAAGTTTATTTGTGTTCCTTTGCTGTTTTGACTTCGGTTCAGTTAAACCTAACCTTAAACATCAAACGAGTTCGTTTTTGTTTTCTAATTCGTGATACTTTGACATACCAATTTGGTTTTCTGTATCTTTGCAAACGCACTGAATAAGCGAGTCTTTCCTTTGGAAGTTGGTTACTCCGCAGCTCTCTTTTAGCGGCTTTGTCCTTTATTTGTAATCAAAGAGCAAGCCAAATAGGCAACAGATACTTTATCTTTAACATGGAAGAATGACGTGAAATCATTTTACAAATCGATTCGTAATAAGGATAATGCTTCCTTTTCACTTGCAGGTAAATTGTTGGTTCACCAGCCTTGTTAGCATTTGCTTACGCTTTCCGTCTGGCGTTTGCTGATTGGCAATGTTGCATAAAAACAATGTTTAAAACAATGTATAACAATAAAACTGATCATTCAGGGCCCCGTAACTCCGGAACGGGACGACCAATTGAAATTTCTATTTCTATAAAGGGCACATCCCCGGAAGTAGAGCTTTCAAATGAGCTAAGAACCAGCTTTCTACGATAAATGGTTTAGTCTGTAGAGACCATTGTATAAACGTGTCTAAAGTCCACCATCCCCACCTAAGACAAAAATGAAACTCACGATTCCAGCTGAAGTCCAGATCTCCAATCTGACAAATCGGAAATTAATAAAAGTTGGTACATGTTTTGGCCAAGTCCCACAAGGCTTACATACCAAATTTCAGTAGAAAATGTTGAAATACGGCGGAGAAATTAAGTTTCCAAATTTCGGCTTTAACATGGGAGACCGAGGTCAAACCTTACAGTAAACCTTTACTAATAAGTATTTAACCGAATTTTATTTTCAACTTGCGTCAATGAGTGGCGCTCCTGTGCCATTAAAAAAAGGCTCATCATTTTGTTTTTTTAATTACGAAATGTTAAAAATGAGTGGGGGGTAATGAAAGGAAATTAAATAAGGAAAGTAAAAAAGGGATTTTTTTCGCACAGGGATAAAAAGGGGAATCTGTCTTTACTCGGGGAAATTCTGTTAAGTGAGAAGTTGAAGCACTGATGAGTGCAAGCATTTGAAGTGTTGCGTGAAAGCATGAGCGTGAGTTTTCACGTAAGGTGCAATTTCTTTGTTCCTGAATTTATGTGGTATGTCGATCAATATAAAATATTAAAATTACAATGACGATCCCGTTTAAACGCAGAGAGGAGTAGAGATGCATTCATTTGCTGCGATAGATTCTCGACTATTTGAGTTACCTCTTGTTCTAAAGTAAAAACTGTAAAAACATGTGAATGCAGCAGTAAGGTTTCACGTGGACTAAATAGTACAGGGACACTGCGGAAATGAAACCTTACCGGAAAGTTTATTTGTGTTCCTTTGCTGTTTTGACTTCGGATCACTTAAACCTTACCTTAACCATCAAACGAGTTCGTTTTTGTTTTCCAATTTTATAGGTGTTGTGCAAGGAAATTAGAATGCCAGGAAATTAGAATGCCAGCACAATGCCCTGATACAATGGTTGTGGGTTAAAAATGGGTGGAAAGGGGATTGTTGTTACAATGAATTTGGTTTACAAAGCCTAAATGACATGGACAAAGTGCTGGTGGTGGTGGTCTTGAAGTTGTTTGTAGAAAAGTCCGTAACTTGGGCGGTATTGTTGCTATAGTTTGTTCCACATTATGTTTTCAGAAAACTGACTGGAACTGACTAAATGTGCAAAAACATGTGGATATCACACTTGTAGACTCCAGAAAGTTACTGTTAGAGTTTACGAATGCGATGTTTACGGATTTTTTTGCACTCGTAGTGGAAGAAAACGTGGGGTCATACAATCAGTTTTCTGAAAACATAATGTGGAACAAAGTATATCAAAGATGGAAGTGGATCACTTTTTCCAATCTACGACCCACACCTGACCCACTCGAGCCCTGACCCACGACCCACTTGACCCACTCAATAAAGAACAAAATGTGACCCACCGTCCGTGACTCAACCCACGCTATCTTATCACCGAGCTTTTTTTTTTAACGTGGGCCTTTCTAGACCTTTTCCCCCATTTTGTCCTTATGACGACCTTTTTCTAGGACCTTTGGTGATCCTTCTAAATAAAGCTTTTATTTTATTAAGAGTAACATAAATGAAAAAGAAGTATTTCTATCTCCACCCCCACCCCTGTGGCTTTATTTTGGGTTTTTAGTCTTCTGGGGGAAACTATTTTTGAAAGCCAAAGAAAAATGTTTAAAGAGTACTAGTAAGACTAATGATTACCATAAGATTACCGTGGGTCGGTGGGTGAACGGTCTTGACCCTTGACCCACCTGACCCACGATAAAAATGTGACCCATTTGACCCACTGACGCACCGATCCGTGGGTCACTTCCATCTCTGGTTGCTATCCACTGATCTCGATGAAGGGTAACTGCAGCGCAATGAACCGGGTGCTGCATTTGGAAGGATGCTTGTTGCGCACACACCAGCTGAACAGAAAAGAACACACCAATAAAGCGTGATATCACGTATAAACAGAACGGAAAGCCAGATCGTCTCGAGTAGTGATAAATAAATAAATACAGATGCAAACCTAATTTCGTTGCCTTTTGGACTTAAAAGTCAGACTGCTTGAGCGGGTAATTGAACCCTCCATCTGTTGAGACCAACGGCCAAAGGACCGCTAAGTCGTACTGCCGCAGCCAAAAGGGAACGATCGTATGCAGCATTTAACATGCAGACATACCCACACAAGCAACACTTTTCCAAATTTTAACAGAAAATGTTGATTGCACTAGCCCATCCATGTTTATGATACCATCGATGTTTTCGATGTTTACCATTTATTTCACGATGCTTATAATTTACGTTGGTTTTCTCTACTTGGTGTAGCGATATAAGCGCCCCCCCCCCATCGAACTTCGTCATCCAACCTGTAATTTTATTTGCTGCGGCGTTGGTATTTCCTATTAAGTAGGCCTGACCCTCCTTTTACCCCCCTATATACGGGCGCGTTTACTCAACGACTCGCATTTGCATTCTCGCAGCTGAAATTTAATCGCGATGGCAAAGGTGTCGTTGCCATGGCAACAAACGCTCCTGGTTTAGCTAAATCCGACATCGTTTGAGCAAATGCATGCAGTCTTATAATTCGTGACAGTAAGATAAAGAATTCCTCCTGACGAAACAATTTCCCCAATCGCTTCTAAACTCAATTATTTTTCTATTGACTCGTTTCGTTGCGAGCTGGAGGAGCAAAAACCACCGCCATGTTGGAATTTCAGATAATTTCTAGCTTCTAGCTGTGAGAATGCAAAGGCGAGTCGTTGCATAAACGTGCCGTAACTTTGGTAGCTGTTGATTCACCATGTAAACGTGCCCTGACGAGAAGCCTCATCTATCTTCGTGTTTCCGTAAAGATTAACGAGAGGTGGCGCCCTAAGGTTCCGCGTTATGTGGGGATTACTGGACGTTACCCGAAATTCTTTCCCCCTTTTTTTGATTTTTTTGATGACTTAGACTTTTTACCCCCCCCCCCCAAGGCTCTGTTTTCCCTAGTTACATAAAAAATAAAACCCTCCTTCACATATGCTCCTGAATTTTTTTTTTTTACTAAGCTGGGTGGATTAGTTTTTGTTTAATGAACTGCCAAAAAACTATTAACAGATTAGTGTGAAATCTGTTTGTAGTTCCTTGACAATTCATAAAACAAAAACTAATCCACCCAGCTTAGTAAAAAAAAAATTCAGGAGGATGTCAAATGGCTTTGGAAAGGCGAGTTTTATTATTTTTTTTTTGTAACTAGGGCAAACAGAGCCTTAGGGGGAAAAAAAGTCGGATTCATCAGAAAAATTCAGAAAAAGAGGAAAAGAATTTCTGGTAACGAGGCAGGTAAACGGCTTGTTCCAAGTGAAATACACTGCGGAGTGAGATACACTTTACCACGAGCCATGGTTGTTTGCCTTAATGTCATTGCGAGTTAGCCGGTGACGAACGAGAATGGCGGATCTTTGGTCGTCTAGGTGGACTAGCCCAATCACGTGATACTCGCGTCACGGCAAACAGGTTTGTTTGTTGGTGGCCAATCAGAGATGACTGAAGCTTCCTTCGATCTGTATAATTACTGAAGCAGAAAGGTCCAGTGTGGTCTTTTAAGTGTATAAGTCGTAGTCTTCGGAGTGTCACAAGCGATCATCGCGAAAGCACGTCATTGTTTTGGTTTCGAAGTAATGACGTCACCAACTCTCATCTTGGGTAATCTCATTACATAATTTGTCGTTTTTTTTTAATAATGTGTAGTCTAACGTTCAGTAAAGATTGTACGATCAGATATCTCATAATCGTTCATTATTTTTGCTGAAAACTATACCGTCTAGTTACAACAAACCTTTTTGTTGGTTTCGAAAAACCAAGAGTCGTCTGCTTCGAGGATTGGTTTCGGAGCAAAGACGTCACCAACTGAATCTCGCTTGTGCATACTTTACTACAGGAAATAGCTGTGCTATGGCTCGGACGTGTTCACTTGAGTGAACCAACCCAATCGAACAGTCGCAAGGTCGAAGGTTCCTGGATAAGACATTCATCGTTGAAATAATTTAACAAAGTAGAGGCACCCAAATCCGACTGCATCTTAATAACGGCATATTACGAAGCCGAACAGGAATCAATAACCAATCACCCAACAATTGTTGATGATACCTAACCCGAACATGGAACAATTAACAAGCAACCAAAACGTGGCACACCCCATACCATTGCAACAATGATACTGCCATCGAAAGACGAAGACAAAGACAGCAGACTTAGGTAAGAAATAAAGTATGGTTATAAATTCCTTACAGCAAGAATTTATATAGGAATGGAGAGGAGAATTTGTGACTGAGACCCTTTTCTTAAACGTCTTAGATTCATTCCTATTAGTTCCGTCTAAGTTTATAGAGGGGCGCCATGTGTTTTATATGGGAATTTCTATTCAGTTTTCAGCCAAAAATTAAACTAAACTAAACGAAACTAGCTTGTATATAATTATTATTATTTAGTTTAGCTTAGTTTTGATTTAGTTTACTTTAGATTTGGACTGAAAAATGAACAAAAATCACCAGATGGAATGTGTGGCACCCTCTGAAAACTAGCACGGAACTACCAGGCATATGCAACACGTTTCAATAGGGACTTTTTAGAGTTACAAATTCTCCTCCCCAGCCCTATAAATTCTTGCTTATAGCCATACTTTTGCAACGAATGGATATGATAAGTCGTATTCGTCACACTTTGTCTTGGACGGTACCCTCGGACCGAAAGATACATCAATCCTCCCGCTTCGCACTCGAACGCTCCTTCAGTCCTTGTAACCTACCAAGAAAAAAGTGGTGACAAAAAGGGCTTATCAGACCACACTGTTGAAAAAGTATAGCTGCAACCATATTTATTACTGATTGATTGATTGATTTACCAAACTTATTATTGTGTGCGTGGCGTATCTTGAGTCGTGCGAGTATTTTGTGAGCTACTACGTCTTCCTGGAGGGGGTGGCTTTAATCGATGGCCGCCATTGTTTTTGTAACGATCTTGGATATCAGCAAGGCACTCTGCTACTGAAAACTTACAATCGATTATCTGTGTTCGTTCTGCGGAGAACTCAAGATAGGCCGCGGACACTATACACACTTTTCAACGAAGTTCCATACGAACGCCGCGATGACAGGCCGTTCAGAGTAGCAGTTTGTGACAATGAAATCCGAAAAAGTAGTGCTTATATCCAACCACTAATTGTTCCATCATCTGACTAAACCATCATCTCAACTCATCCTCTAGAGAATGAAGCTGCTATCACGTAGTTTCTTATCTGTTTCGAACTCCATTGTCGAGAAAGGTTATCTTCCTTAGGCCGGATCTACAATTGTGCTAGCTGGCTTTCCTTGGTTCGTGCCGAATCATTGATCAAAACAGACGCCAGGCATTGCTTTTCTACTGGTTGTCATGGCGACGAGTGGGACACTCAATTCTTCGTGGCACTCAGGTGCTCGCCTGTGGCGCTATTGAATCGACGGCGAAATAATTGCATTGCTAGTGTCGTGCTTTGCAAATGGTATAGCCCTAAGCAAGACAAGGAAGTCATCCTTTCTTCACCAACGCACCGCACCCCTCCCCCCGACTTCCCCTATAGTCCCAATCTCATCTGCTTTCCGTGGCGTCTGCGATTTGCGAGTAATTTTATTACTAACGACGGCGCTTTGCCTGGCGGCCATGCCAACTATATCTAAAGGATTTATTTTTATTTTTAACCCAGGAAGGATTTACTACAATTTTAACAAGGCTTGTGTGTTGGATGGCTATTCAAAACGGATGGAAAAATAAAACCTGGAGCAGATGGAGAAAATCCTTGCATGTTGTGTCAACATAATACCACGCTTACTTTCTACATAAACAGTCATACCAAGTGTTGATAACACACACAGAGACAAACAGAGGACCAGACAAACCGATAAACAGTAAAACGCACAACATACAAATTCAGTTGAGTAGGGGAGAACCTACGGGGAAAAGTGGGTAGTGGCATTGTGACGACTCACGGAGTGGACGATTGAATTCAAGAATATCTTAAGCCCAATTCACTCCTTACTGCATAGCTAGGGGTCTATGCACCGAGTAAGACATTTTAGGCACTAAACTCAAGTTGCAGATTGGTTTCATCCTAGCAGAGGCCAGAGAGAGAAACCGTTCGAATTGCCTTTCCAACACCAACTGGCCCTTCGGTTGTTCTCCAGCGTACTTTATACTGTGGAGAACAATGGAAGTCGCCTGAGGTTTTACGTCATGTGATTAGCTAACAGGTGCGAACCGGCCCCAACTGGTTGAGCAGTGAGGTTGGCTAGCTACCTGGCTGTTGGAGTCCGGCCAAGTTCTGCTGTTGGGCAGAAGTTGGCAGGGCGCACAAGCAGCTTATGCAACTGCAAGGCGCAACCCGAGTGTTGGCTCGTATTGCATCCCGCTATACGTAAATAGCCGCTTACAGCATTTACAACAATAAAAGTACTATAGCTTTGTTGTATACATTTTTTTTCTTTTTTGTAGCGAGGTTCATTATAGTAGTGCCCGGATGTAGTTTCAATATACCATCGCAAGAGGGAAAGTGTTTGACTAGTGTCTAAACCAAAACTTAGGCAAGTTTCAAAATCAGACTGACAGGAATTTTAAGAAATCTAAATAGCCACTTGCGCGGGGTTCGTACACGGCCTTGAATTCCTTGAAAAGCCTTAAAAACCAAAAAATTTAAGGCTTGAAAAAACTTGAAAATTGGAATTTTTGTTGTCGGAGCCTTGAAATAACCTTGAATTTAGTGACTGTAATATTTTTGGAGTGAGGTTAACGGCATTTCTTCCCTTGGATTGGACTGGAGACAAAAAAAAAAGAGACATGTCTATGATTTTCGGAAAGGTTGGGAACTATTTTTTTCATCAATCTTAACCGAAATTGTTTAACTTGGATAGGAACCGTTTATACGCCCCTTTTAATGTGAAGAGTAAAGGAGTAGCGGCGAAAGCGTATGGTGATTTTCGAATTCGAAGTGCTCTTGCCAGCCCTGTAATTGCCCGAAATGGAAATGATTAGGATTTTCTGAAAGGTGGGGATCTATTCTCTCCATTAATCTTCACCGAAATTGTTTATAGCTTATACACAAATACAAAATAGCACTTTGAAATTGAAACTACCCGCTACACCAACTACAGCAACACCGTTAAACGGGTGTAGTATATACGTTCCCTATCTGCGGTAAACAATTTCGATTGGAATTGATGGAAATAATATATCCCCACCTTACAGAATAACCTACGCATGTCCAATTCAGGCTATTTTACGGCTCGCAAGGGCATTTTGAATTAAAAAATCAACATACGCTTTCGCCACTATGCCATTACCTCTTTACCTTTAAAAGATGTAGGACGGTCCCTATACAAGTTAAACAATTTCGGTTAGGGTTGATGAAAAGCGTAGATCCCCACCTTTCAGAAAATCATAAACATGTCTATTTTTTTGGGCTATTAGAGGGCTCGCAAGTGCACTTTGAATTCGAAAATTACCGGACGCTTTCGCCGCTACGCCATTATCTCTTCACATTTAAATGGGCTCAGGATGTCCCTATCTAAGCTAAATAGTTTCGGTTAGGATTGGTCGAAAAAATAGATGAAAAAGAGCCAGGTGGATGAAAAGAGCCAGGTGGAAGAGCTAGGTTGGTCGAAAAAAATACTTATTGAAAGTCACTAAAAACTTACATTTTATGAGCTCTACCCCTTAACCTATCCACGTTGTGTTAATGTGTCATAGGACCTTATTTGTGGCTTACAAAATTATCTTTTCAACGAGCCCTAGAATATCAGAATTGGTCTGCGGTTCCGAGACACAGCTGTTGACATCAAACTCTATAGTGATTCTATGGCGGCCATCTTTGACGTAATAAGGGCAAACCGGAAGTCGTTTATGTGGGCACCATTTCAATTCAAAAAATATTCCATTTGCCACAGTAAAGATAGTGTTCTGAAATTGTCATATTTTTTTCCAGAAGTGCACAATTCACTTAAAATTTGGCTCTTAATCGCTTAGCTACTTAGGGCATTACAGATGTAGTCTAGGTTAGCATTTCCCTTTTTAAGGATGCAACTGTGTTTTGATGGTCGTACAGACGCTGTTCTTTTGTATTTATGTATATTTTTAATTTTCTTATTTTTAATGCCTTTATTGTCGAATATTTATTGCATTTCGACTTAATCTCTTACTTTTTATATTGAGGCTAGTTTTAGTGACCAAATATTTCCGTTTTTGGCTTGTTGTGTTCCTGCCTTTCCTGTTCGTCTTTGCCTACATGTCTGGCGATGCCATCGGGGACCAGTCCCCGGCAGGTCTAACCTTGGTGTTGAGGCAGGCGTGCCCTTCCCTTCTCGTTCCTGAACATAATAATTCTTGTTTTTCATTTTAAATTTAGATTGGATGTTAGTGGCACCTGTGCCCTTTCCAGTCCTTATTTTGCAACTAACGGATTATTCATATTCATTAATATTCACATTTAAGCAAACGCATAATAGAACCTCACAGAAGACTGGATTACGTAAATACGGATGTACACCTATTTACGTTGCCTTTTGGACTTATTGTCATACTGCCTGAGCAGGGAATTGAATCCACGACCTTTGAAACCAAATGCCGA
>JAHWFP010170299.1:0-18511 GCA_023313725.1 Lithobius niger
GGTGAACCGTCTATTTTCACGGATATGTCGTTTAATGGTAAGGTGTGGCGTCAAGCTAACTTATCGACTAATTTGAGTTTTTAAAAATTGTTATTTGTAAATTTTATTTGTGAAGCATAATGAATTTCAAAATGTTTACATATGGCTGATATGTAAATTCCTGAACGGAAACTTCCAGATCAGACACCTCCTGTCTACAAAGGCACACCTTAAGGAGGACGTTCCTTTACCCAGTCTCAGTTACCGACTTTTGTGTTTAAGGGTAAAACCGTATTTTTTTTCTACTTTAATAATTTTAACAAGATTAGAGTATAAAATGCGCTATTCGCTTGAGTCTCGTAGAGTTTTAGATGTATTTCAAAGCGTCAGTAGCCCAGCTTTCTTACCGTCGGGACAAAAGGTTGCCGGGTTTATCTTTCAAAATTTTTGTATTTCTGTGTTGGTACCGTGAAAAATGTTGCCATTCTCAAATGTGCCTATTTACGCTGGTTTGTGTTGGTTTGCTGGATGAATTTGCGTTGCATAGTTATGAAAAGTCGGTCATTATGTCACGTGGTGGATTAAAAAGCGCATAGCCGCAGACCAAATCCTCCGTGTTAAAGCTAAGCGCATGCGTCGTGTATGTCTTGGCATGTGTGGTCGCACACACAATGAGGCTGCACCCGGAGTTTCACGATTGCTTGCGTCATACGTTTTAGGATTACAGAAATCTCGATGTATGTAGGCCCCCTCAGTCGGTGTTTCATATTTATCTGTTTAGCGTAAATAAAAAAGTACGTTCTAAAATACGTACACTATTGCAGCGCCATTTTTCGCATGATCATGCCTGGACCTGCGAAACGTGTTAACATGGAAGATTTGGTCTGCGGCTAAGCGCTTGTGGTGGATTAGGGGTTATGTAGACCCCATAAAAGCGTTATATTATCAAAAAAGTGTGGGTTATCAAAAAAGCGTAGGTTATCAAAATTAACCCACGGCGACGTGCGTGGCTTTTCAGATGAACCGTATACAACGACTACACTTTTAGCATGGGGATGTGTTAGCGTGACGTCACCGCCGTGCACTAACTAGGATTAAACGATGTTTTATGCCAAATGAAGATCTGGCACTATTTTGTGCTTTTTATGTCTATGTGAGACCGATTCTTGAATTCATATATGCGAGCCCAGTCTGGTTCCCTCACCCCACAAAGGACACTAACAGCGTTCAGTCGGTGTAGTGATCGTTCATCAGGTATCTACCTGGTATTAAGAACAAAGAATTTCAATAACAAAGGCGAGCGGCTTAAGTTCTTATACGCAGACTGTCTTGAATTGTGCACGTTGAAAAAAAAAAAACCTCACCATTATTTTAAATATTTTACACAACGTGTGTAACTTTGACGATAACCTTAAGGTGATTCGTTAAAATTAATAGTTTAACCGCAAATTAAGTGGCTGCCGCTAATTTTAATTTTTAAATCGGGTGGTTAAAGTTCGGAATGACTTTACAACCAATTGTTGTCACGGCTCCTTCTTTAACAGGCCTCAAAACAAGATTAGCCAGATGTAGTCTTGAAAAGTACGTCAGCTTGATGTCTTTTTTTTCTTTGGTAATAGGTTACGTCTTGTTTGTGTTTTTTGTCGTTTTTTTCGTACTACTATACAGTGCTCTGGATCGTTGTTTATATGTTGGTTGTTGTCATACTTTGTGCTTTGTGCTTATAAACTGGGATTTCTATCTGACATAACCATTGATCAAAATCAGTCTTTGTTCCCTGGTACTGGAGTTCAAATTATAGTTCGTTGCGTTCGAGTGGACTCTAATCCGTTTTTATACACAAACACACACGCACAATAGACGCCATAAACAGCAAAACGCAACAAAATTGAAAGATAAAAATGCATACACAAAATGAACACAAATTATAGTTCAAATTATAGTTCGTTGCGTTCGAGTGAACTCTAATCCATTTTTATTCGTGTACCTTCAGGGCTGTGAGTATGGGGATACGAGCTCTAATGTTTTTTTTCTAAACGGCGAAGCCGTTTTTTGCTCAGTTATTACTATTATTGTTTTGCGTTCATCTTGCTGTGGAAGCTGACTTAGGACTTTTGTATAACCTTTGCGTATACAGTAAAATGAGAGGAAGAAAACACCCCCACCCCCCCAACCGCATGGTGGTATATTGGATTAGTGCAGCAGGCGCAACGCTTAATGAGGTCGATATTAAATTTTCCCGACGCCCTATTTGCCCACTCGTTAACATGTCATCTACTATATCAGAGGCTGTAATTTCTACACTTTGTAATATTAATAGGAAAAAAAAAAACAAGAGATGCGAAAATCTGCTCAAGTTACGTAACTTGCAACGTGTTTGTGTAGAGGTGCTTCAGCTATCTTTGTTACTTAGCGTTACTTAAAATCGGATAGTTCTCAACACTCATTAATTCATCCTGCAACAGTAACTATAGAAATGACGTAAAACCACCATTAAAAGAAAATTACAGGTTATCGAATTTTTTTATTTGTCTTTAAAATACGTGCGTGCTTTCTCGTTTTAGGTAGTCTTTCGCGGTAATTTATTTCTCAATAATTGCTTTGAACGTAAACTTCTGCAAAGTCCGGTAAAAGTTTCACATTAAAAGCAGTCCTTTGTAAGGTATAGCAGCGTCAAGTGACGTCATATTAGCTACGAGATAGCATCTGGAGGTAATAGCTACAAGATGCACTAGATTAAAATGTAAGGGAAAACAACGGCACTTCTAGTCAAGACAGTGCTTTGAGAGCGGATTTATTAGGCTTAAAAAAACCGTTGTTTTCTCCAACAACAAAAATTGCGCGTTATAGGCTTAAGAAATCCAGTCTAATAGCATTGGCTTCACTAAGACAACCTTATTTTCTCCCTCCAGTGCCCCTTGCAGCTAACCCAGTTACTAGCTCCACCATTTCTACACAATAAACCTATACGTTATGTCACTGCTCTATATTAATTTTGATGGACAAAAACCCAGGGATGCCTTAACCAATTTTATTTGTTTGCGTACTTAAATCTCTTGCCCATATTCTCGTGAATATGACATCGGCTGGAATTTTATTTGTAGCTCTTTCTCCACATAATTTTAAGCTCTGTGTGTTCCTCTCTTTCACATCATCCATACTACATTTTTTTCTGCTGTTGGTTTGACTGTATAGCTCTTCATCTGCATATACAGTATTGCTTGACAGAATACGGCTATACTTTGTTCCACATTATGTGTTCAGAAAACTGACTGTATGATGCCACGTTTTCTTCCACTACGAGTGCAAAAAATCCGTAAACATCCCATTGTAAACTCTAACAGTAACTTTGTTGAGTCTACAAGTGTGATATCCACATGTTTTTGCACTCTTAGTGCAAGGAAACGAGTCGTCATCCAGTCAGTTTTCTGAAAACATATGTGGAACAAACTATAGAATTGTCAAAGCACGAGTGCGATTATACCACTGTGTTGACCTGCAGTGCCTTTCGTGTCCTTCCTTCGTTCCTATAGAGCAGCGTCATGTGACGTCATATTGGCTACAAGAGAGATAGCTGCAAGGGGCACTAGATTAAAATGGAGGGTTAAACAACGGCACTTCTAGTCAAGGCAGTGCTTTGAGAGCGGGTTTCATAGGCTTAAAAACACGTTGTTTTCTCCAATCCCTTATGCTGCTAAGTTGTAATTTCAAAATAAAGATTCCATTTGCTTAAAAATGTCAGCAACTGCCAACAAATCGACAAAAATCGTGCATTATAGGCCTAAGAAATCCACTCTTAACAGCGTTGTCTTCAGTAAGACGCCCTTCTTTTCCACCTCCAGTGACCCTTGCAGCTATCCCAGTTACTGGCTCCAGCACAGAGTTATATACAATAATGCAACGTTGTGTCACTGCCCTATGTGTACATGGAAAGTTTGAAATTAATTGGATGACGGGTCCAAAAGTTTTTGTGGATAGAGAGAAACAGACGAGGGAGAGGATGAGAAACACCTTTACTCTGCTTCGCCCTGCGCATTACTAAACAAGCGGCTGCAGCGACTACATAGCCGCAACTGGTCTTCTGTGTACTTCCGCCAGTTCATACCACTTTTAGCACAAAAATGTAGAGGCGCACACCTCTATCACGCACAGCAACAGCGATCTCTATTATCTAAAAGTATTGTGTACGCAGTTTATCTTGAGTCCTGCAGGTATTTTATGAGCGGCTACGTCTTCCTGGAGGGGGCGGCTTTAATCAAAGGCCGCCACTGTTTTTGTAACCGTTTTGGATATCAACAAGGCACTCTGCTACCAAAAACATACAATTGCTTATTTGTGTCGTTCTGGGGCGAACTCAAGATAGGCCTCGGACACTATAGTAACCATCACAATTGCTGGTTAAAAAAGTGTTAGCTTTTAGGCCTAGTTTTAGAGTTTAGGGGTATAATTCACAGTTCGTAGGCCTCACTTGTACGCAGACAACGAATCATTGGGTTCGAGAGCAGGCCTATTCAATTATGCAACCCGGTGTCGGGACTTCACGTTGCCGGCAACGTGGTTTAGGCCTAATTTTTAGCTTTTTGGCCTCATTTTTTTCACCAGCCGTTTTAATTTCAAGTAGAGGTAATGGGGAAATTGGTTCGAAAAAAGGCCTATTCATTCATACAACACGGTTTCAAGAGTTTTTTTTTTAATGAAGCTAATGTATGTATTAACGATATCCTTTTACGTTTTCAGTCAAATCCTTTTTTTTTTTTTTTTTTTACGGTTGCGTGTCTTCCTGCAGTTGTTTAGTACTATACACACAGCAACATAAAAAAGAAACACACAAGCAAAATGTAATTCCAAACTTTTCACTTTTCAAGGTGACGGCGTTCGATAAATCACACTTTACATAGCTCTCACTATATTACCTCACCCTATGGCTTACTCGTTCAGCCGTTTCACCAATACCCCTCCGAGCTTGGACTGCATTTTTTATTTTATTTTGGATGAATATATTTGTCCAATGTTTTTTTTTGTTAGGATCGGGAAAAAAGCTGTTTACAGGTTGATTTCGTTAGGGGTTAAAAATGCAGGTTCTAATTTCTTTCGAATATACGTATTTTTTTTTTCACCCATAAGGATAGTGGCTCCCTCTAGGTTCGGGTGGTGATCCGTTTCAACATAATGGACGGCCAGTGCGTATTCCAAATCGTTAGTTTTAACAGCGTATGCATGATTATTGCCTTACTTCCGCCGCTACTGAAAATCATGGCGCCATGGCTTCGTCTGGGAGCGCGGCAAAACTACAGCTACTGAAAATCAATCGGGCAAGGTGGCCTGATGGTTAGAAAGACCATCTGGTCCCCGGTTCGAGTCAGGCTTCGGCCACCCCTGGCATTTTCGGGAAGAGAAGAGCTCTGTGATTTTTCGTACTCATGTCGATTGTGGCATGTAAAAGAACCTAGGATGGGATTAACTAGTAAAATTGTCCCTCTTCCCCTATGGCTCCCATAGCTACGGCTGGAAGCGCGTCAAATGCTTAAGCCACTGGAAATCATGGATTTGGAATTTACACTGTTCGTTCATCATGTTGAAAGTGGTCACAACCCTGAGGGAGCCATATCGTTATCCGTGAAAAATAAAAGCCTTCATAAGTAAGAAAGTACAATCAGCAGTTTTAATCTGCTAATGAACCCAAACACCTTTGATCTCAATCCTAACATAAAAAATTGGAGGAATTTAGTCATTCAAAATATCAAAAATTCCATCCAAAGCTGTTGACAAAATGGCTGCCGAGTAGGCTAGGTGCCGTGAATGTTGTGATTTAATGAACGCCTTTTACGTTGAACTGTTTGACATTGAATGTTGCTTGTGTATTTTTTTTGCATATTTTCATAATGTGATGATAGGCATAGAATGACCGAAAATTTTGCGTTCACAATAAATTTTCTGAAATACATTTCGTCTTGACGAGCCTGCTTCCTCCTAATTAACTTGAAAATGACTTTTGTCTGTTTGCTAACGAAATGTTTGCTATTTTACTTTGTGTTTCCTGTAATCGTTCAATTACAGTTTTTTTTTTGGCAAGCCATAAATTTCACTGGCATAATTATCTAAATTGTGACTGAACCCTCATAAAGTATAACCAGTCTAGTTCTGTGTTAACCTTTTTATGTTCTTGATGTTATTGATGGTATAGTTATGTCACAGCATTATTTTGATGGTACATTTAGTTTTATTTTTTATGGTTCAAACATTTTTTTTGATAATGTGTTACGCGAAAAGAATGCATGTGGTCTCAGTAATTTTTTTTTCATTTACACAAACAGCCTGAAAATAGATGGTCTAGAGAATCTTATAAATTAAAAATTTTTCCGAAATATTTCCACCTTCATCGGTAACGTAAGAGGGGGTAGGTCGATGTTTGTGACACCATCTTCTGCAGGGATCGGGCGGGGGAGGGGGGGGGGTAGGTTTGGAAAATTTGTGACACAGTGTTACAGGGGAAAGAGGAGGGTTGAAAAAGGCCAAAATTTGGGTGGCGTCATTTGTGTGCGACCTCTAATTCAATGTAGGCGTTGTAGAAGCAGCGAGAGGGACACGCCCGGTTTTGAAGGGCGCTAAGTAAATTGCCTGTGTACGGTACTTCTTCCGAATCAGTAATAAATTAGAAATTTCGATGAGGTTTCCCAGTGCGGAAGAACGTTGGGGGGGTGAGGATGGGGAGAGGTAGAATGCAGTCTGTAAACAACTGACCGATAAAAAATAACACTCATGATAGTTATACGTCATCGAGTGGTAGGTGTAATAGCCCATTCATGCTGCTACGACATCTCCGACCAACACATTGCGACCGACCGTGGTCATGACAACCACCCCCTTCGCCGATCGTTGTCGATCGTAGCGAAAGCAAGATTTCATATTTTTCGTAAGTGGACCGACGTTGCCCACCGATCGACCAATGCCTAACAAGTCGCTATGAACGCGATACACGACATGAAAGATGGCGGCAGAGAACACTTCGAAGATTCGATTAATCGTCTGTTGCCCTCACGAATGTTTCTTCATCATGATAATTGTAGGAAACAGCTGGAAAAAATGGTCAATGGTGATATTATTTCTTAAATACATGATGGGTGGTTTGGCATAGCCTAGGTTTGAAAAATCAACATTCCTCCACTGCGTGTGTAAGGTTTTACTATTGTACGTCCAATTGTTATAGAGCTGCGTCATGTGACGTCATAATTATTGGCTACAAGAGTGATAGCTGCAAGGGGCACTAGATTAAAATGGAAGGTTAAACAACGGCACTTCTAGTCAAGGCAGTGCTTTGAGAGCGGTTTTCTAGGCTTTAAAAACGTTGTTTTCTCCTATGCCTTACGCTGCTAGGTTGTAATCGGAAAGAAAAAGATTCCACTTGCTTAAAAATGTCAACAACTGCCAACAAATCGACAAAAATCGCACGTTATAGGTCTAAGAAATCCGCTCTAACAGCACTGGTTTCAGTAAGACGGCCCTTCTTCTACCCCTCCAGTGTCCCTTGCAGCTAATCCTGTTACTGGCTCCAGCATAGAGTTATATACAATAATACTACGTTGTGTCACTGCCCTATTATTACGGTAAATAATAACAGCCATTGTACATTCATCAACCAAATTCACAAAATCATATTTTTATGGTTTAAAAATGGTATGGTATTAATGAGGCAAACTGTAACTAATAACTTTGCTTTCACAGAAGATGATTAGGTGAATGTGATTTTACAAGATAATTTCGATTTTGGTGTGATTGTTGATTTTAGTAACCTGAAAAGTTTCCAAATATACATGTAAATAAACGTAGTATAAGAAAGGTTGGGAGGAATTTTGGTTGTATTGGAGAAAACTAAGGTAGAATGGAGTATTATCATCCTCTCTGATAGCAATATAAAAAAATTTGAAACTACGTCGTACTCAATATCAAACCATAATTTTTTTTATTACAAGCGAAAATTATAAATTCAACGGGAGGAGGTATGTTTGCTAAAAAAAAACGTGTTTCTGTATTTTAACGTAGTGTGAAATGTGCTATTAAGGATGGTATTTGGGCTGAACTAAAAATGGTACTGAATAAAACTCTTTCACATTGCGTATGCGCAAGTATTAATAAAAATAATCTTAATAGGTAAATGAAACATTTTTGGTAAAACTAAAGTTAAAAATTGAGACAATTTTATTATGATTGATGATATTAATATTGCTATTTTTTAAGAAAAAATGATAAAAAGGATAAGATTGTAGAAAAGTATCAAAATATGATGGTAAAAAAAAGGTTTAGACACTCTTTAATAAAAATAAATGCACCTACAAGACAAGAAATTACCAAAGGAAGTAAATGACCGGATACCCAGAGGATACACTTGGCAAAAGAAAATATGTGATCACTAGCATCGTACCCGGCTTCGCCCGGGGATTTGTTTGACCCGTGGTTGTTTCACAGTATTTGCTTGGTGCTGCCTGATCGTTCACTGCAACAGTCGATTTTTGTTTGTGTAACACTCCCCCTTTCCGCCAATTCTCTCCCTCCCCTCTCCCCTCCTCCTTTTATCCCGTCCTCTCCCTTTCTCCTGTTTGCTATACGTAGTTGAACACGTACCCGGCTCCCGGCTCCCGGCTCCCGTGCTTGTTTGTTTGTTCTCTTCTAGGTTCAATTAATGCGTAATCGTATGCTTAATGGTAACAGCTCACTTTGCCCACCCACCCCTCCCAGTCTTTCGCTGTGGCTTAAGCGATGCGTACCGTGTGAAAAAGAAGTGTGCATGACGTCATGTACTTGCCCTTGAGATTACCACGGCGTTTAGTTAGAAGAATAATTGTTAGAGCAAATTGTTAGTCGAGGCAACAATGTGCTAATTTCAACTTCTTTTCAGGGCAACAACGTCCCAGTTTCAACTTCATGCCAAAGAATTGACATCACACTCGCACGTTTTCATTGTTCCCCTTCCGGGGGTCGTCGTTGCGGTTGCTTCATTTCTGCTATGAGACTTTGGTTTATAATGTAAAGATTGTTTTAATTTCTTAAAGGTACATTCCCCCCTGTTAAGTTTCATGTATGGTTCAGTTTGGCAACATTACTTCAGATGCACTACATTCGTTTTCCTAGTTTTTTCCTCGTGAGAAACGGTTTTGTTGCATCACTCTAACCCATATAAATGTTGCAAAAGCTACTGCGCGCAGGAAGCTCGAATTGAGCGAGAACGTATGTCCTTTTAACGATCCAAACTGACGTAGAGGGATGGTTCCAAAATTTTTCAAAAGAGCACCAAAGCAAATACCGAACTTAAAAGAAAATATCAAGAACCAAAATAGATCGAAGAAAATAATTGAACAAACTGTATATCGATGAGGAAGTTTTATGTTACGTTGACGAAGTTTATAACTTTACGAATGAAATCAAAACTATTATATAGGATGGAAAGCCAAATGGGCTTTAGAACTGTTAAATAAATACAGACATACAATCTACATGAGCACGAATGCAGTTTCGAGGTGTGGGCTGAGGCCAGGATTGTACTCGGGATATAATTTTAATTGCAAATAGCCCTAATTGTGATAAGATGATTGATTAAAAATTTACTTTAATAAAACAAAGAAAACACAGTTCAAATTTGCATATCTTCACCACATGAAAAATCAAAGAAACAACAAGTGTAATCTACATACACATTGAGCCATTACCAAAACTGCATAAATAACCATAACAGGATATATAACATTGAAAAAGCAAGGTATTGAAATTGATGCTGAATGGTCGGATACAAAAATATTGAGTATCTGACAATAGACATGTAAACAAGACAAACGTTGAAAAAAATCAGAAAGATCAAAATAAAATTATTAAAACAGTAAAGAGAAAGAAAACACAATTACAAAATAGATTTTTCACACAAGACATTGAATAGAAACAATTGTAAATAACATAAAATGTAAATATGAATGTAAATTACACGGAACAATTACTTTCATACGACATTTAAACAAGTATTTTTGAACAAAGTAATAGTTTTATTTTTAAAAAAAGCATGTAGAGATCGAACCATTCATAAGAAAAGCCCAGACGACTAACGCTCATTGCTGGCGTTCGAGAACTATATCTGGTCGCGTGGAATGTGGCATTTCTGGCTGGTTAAAGGTTTTGTCTTTGTAGATGATAAGCAAAATGAAAGAATCCGTGTTCCACTTAGAAGCTTCCAGTTTTAAACCAAATGACGACGTGTTGTTATATTAATTTCTAGAGGCCGAGAAATTGGCAGCCTGATATGATAGAAAGACTTATTTATTTCGTAGATGTGGACTTCCAATGCTGAGTTGAATTGTTTCAGAGTTATCTGTGCAACAATCATTGCATGTACGACCGTTGTTATGTGCGTATCGTTTGGTAAACCACTGTTGCGAACAAATTATTTGCAACAAATTTAACCAAGCGTCCCTGGCGCCCTTTTGTGGTTAAATAAAGGACCATACCAACTGATAACCTAATATTCATCGGAATAAGTTGGTTACTTAAAAGTGCTTGCATTACGTTTGAAGAGGCTGTCGGAAGCATTTCACCCATCTTTAGACGGATCAGCTTCCAATGTGTAAATAACGATTATGGGAAGCAGACTAGAAATTGCGTTATACAGAAGCATTGTTACAAAATACAGTAAAAAATAATGAAATTATTTTTAGTAAAGCAACTTGAGAAACAATTTAAAATGTACGTAAGTGAAAGTGCAAGGGAGAGATTGTAGGAGTTATAGTTTTCCAGGTTATCGGTAAAAGTATTTTTTTTCTTGGTTTTTGGAATTTTTGAATCCTTGGCTGAATTTTTTGTTTTACGCACACAAGAAGGCACGAACAAAAGTAATACAAAAGTATTTGTATTTGTGGTTCTTTGGTTGTATTTGTAAAGCTATGAAGCTTTTTTCTTACGTATTTTTAGTAGATATCTTGCCTTGTACCAGCAACGCAAATACTTGAATGTACTATACCACGCGCCATGGCTGTTTGCTGTGACGTGCATATCACGTGAGTGGGCTAGTCCAATCAGACGGCCAAACAGCCGTTGTTCTCGTTCGTCATTGGCTAACTCATGGTGACGTCAGGCAAACAGCCATTGCGCATGGTTTAAAGATTTAATGAACTAATAAGCCATTACTAATATTAAAAAAACTTTCAAAGTAAAATAAAATATAAACTATTTCATCAATTATCGGGATGATTTATTTTTTGCACTGATCTTATTTAGTGATTCAAAATGTTGAATATAAGAACCAGCTAAAACTGATTTGTCATTTTTCTGACTTTTTGGGAATCACGCTCCAGTTGAATAAGAGATCTGCCACATTGGTGACCAGCCAACTACGCTCCAAATAATACAAAATAAATCAAACCTGTACAGTACACAGAATGTATTTTTCGTATAATTCGGGGGTGTTACTATTGTTTTTTTTTTTTTAGTGTAGCATTTTGACGTGGTATTAACGCAAACGGAGCCGGACAATTTATATTTTTTGTGTTTACTTCAGGGTTAGTTCGGATGCTGAAAAATCTTGGAATATAATACTACGATGGTGAAATATACTGGAAATTCCTTTACAAAGCTAGTATAATATTGCTTTCTGTGCTACAAGACTGCCTTACAAAAAGAAATAGCGTCATGGAGAAAATAAATTGTGGCTTTTTCGACTTAACTCAATAAAATAACATGTGATCGTCGCATTTAACATATGCGGCATGTCGCATTTATCAAATGCATTTAACATGCATGCGTCTAATAATTTAAATATTCCTCGTTGCCACACCATGATGCATGATTGAATAGGCCTACTCTCGAACCAAAATCTCTGTTTTCTGCACTTACACAGGTACACGGGTACATAGGCAGCTGCCGCCACCACTGGGGCGTCAGATTCGGTAGGCGTCCCGGTCCCCCGCTGCACATTTCTGGCTTTTTGCAGATCCGGGTTCGATCCTGGTGAAGGGAAGTGAATACGTACAGGTTTTTTTTTTCTGGTTGTTTCCCCGCCCGTTGCACGAGGGTTTTACTCCGGGTACTCCGGTTTCTTCCCTCATGCGGCAAAAAACAACTGAAATGGTGACAGTAACTTCCACTTATCTACCGCTTGGACCTTAATAAAGCACTGAGCTTACTTACTGGCCGGCACCGTCTATGCTATTCTTACGAAATTAAGACGGCAGGAAAAAATTATACCTAAAAGCTGAAGATTAGGTCTAAAATCGACAACGAGGCCTAAACGCTAACACATTTTAACCTGCAACTATGATGGTTAGTATACCTTTAGATTATATGATAGAACTAGCTGTTGCAGTGCGTAGGAGAAATACGAGCCTCACCAGTGGCGGAATTGGTGGAAGTGTACAGAAGACCGGCTGCGACTTGGTAGTCGCTGCCCCCGTTTGTTTTTTAAGGTGTCACCGATCAAGTTTCATGCTTTAAAGCTGCATATAAAGGATGACATACGAAGAACAATTGTTACATTTTTTTTTCATCTTTTTGGTGTTACATGGTGAAATGATTGTTATTGTTATTGTTGATGTTTTACAATCTTGGTAGTTTTGGAGATTTTACAAATTGTTATAGGGAAGTTCTGGAAAGTCTGTGATTTGGAAAGTGTTTTATTGTAACGTTTTTTTTTAAATAAATGCTTGATCTTCAATGACTAAAACAAACCTTATTGTAGGTTGGGGGATGATATAGCATTGCATATAGATAGGTCTCACTTAGCCTAAGCAAACACTTAGGGTTAGGGGAGAGGAGATGTAACACGCTATACAGGTATAGTAAGCGCCACTGCACGGTGCGCCTTGCAGTAACATGCGCTGCTTTTGCCTAAATGCGGGAGTTGGCAGAGCGCCAGCAGCCGGGTAGCGAGCCTGTTCCAATATTTAACTAGTTGGAACCGGCAAGCACCTGTTAGCCAGTCACGTGACGTAAATCCTGGAGGGGATTCCCTCTCAATGGTGGGTATAAAAGCACGCCTGCTTGGGACAAATCTACAGTTGGAGTTGACAGACCGTCCTGCAAGTTGGTCTCCTGAAACTCTCCAGGACTCGTACAGGCTGCAACCTAGACCTAGTGCCTAATATGTGGTACTCTGTGTATAGTCCCCTAGCTATACAGTAAGGAATGTATAGGAATTGAGTTCTTGAACTTGAAACCTTTCACCCATTCACTGAGTGTTTACAAAAGAATGGTGATTTTTGATTTCAAAGTGCTCCTATCAGCTATCCAATTATCCTAGAAGGTAGATCGTTCACCTACAATTTGGTCAACCGCCAATGTAATTCCAATTTTCATGAAGGGTGATCCTGCAGATCCACACAACTATCGGCCTATTGCCTTGACGGCAGTACCATGCAAAATCATGGAAACCATAATTCGGGACTATATGTCAGTTTATTCTGAAACTCACAAACTGATTGGGAACGACCAATTTGGCTTTGTGAGTGGTCGCTTCACTACACATCAGCTACTGGGGCATTAGATCGGTGAACCGACATTTTAGACGTTGTTGTGCCATCGGGTGTAGTACTTTTCGATTTTAAGAAAGCCGTTGAGTCTGTTGTTCACCGAAAACTTCTCTTTAAGCTCAGATTTCAGGTTTTGATGGAGCACTCTTAAGCTGGCTTGAGGCCTTTTTGTTTGGGCGTACCCAACGTGTGAAAATTGGAAACTCGTTTTCGGAACCAGTGCAGATTGTCAGTGGGGTTCCACAAGGGTCGGTTTTAGGGCCATATCTATTCATTTTGTATTTAAATGACTTGCGTTGCAACCCAGTCAATGCAAGTCAGGAGAAATTGCTGATGACCTAAAGCTGCAATCTTCTATTGTAAACTCGACCTCGAAATATCAATTGCAACTCGAGGTAAATTTTGTGGCTCGTTGGTCTGTGGATTGGCAGCTGCCTATTTCGGATGATAAGTGCAAATCCTTTCATATAGGACATTCTAACAGCAACCACTCATATGTTTTGAACCAGACCACTCTTCCGAGTGTTTGTTCGGTTAAGGATCTCGGTGTTTGGTTTGACTCCTCCTTAAAATTCACCACCCATTGCAATCACATAGTGGCAAATGCTAATCGTCTTCTTGGAATTTTAAACCAGATTTTTAATTCTGGCTGTGTAGAAACTAAAGTCCGTGCTTTTAAAATTTATGTTCGCCCTCTTTTAGAGTATGCTTCACAGGTTTGATCCCCTTACCTGTTGCGAGACATTGACCATTTGGAATCGGTGCAGCGTTGTTTTACAAAGCGGCTGCCTGGCCTTGCACAGCTGCTTTATTATCTGCGTTTGAAGCGTCTCGGGTTGGACTCCCTTGAACTGCGCCAACTTAAGGCTGACCTAATTTTGATATTTAAAATTCTACGCGGCTTTCTGATAATAGATTTACCATTCTTTGACCTTAGCCATGTGGGCAGGACTAGGGGTCATAGTTACAAATTACTTCTCCTCTCAGCCAGACTTAATTGCCGGAAGTACTTTTTTTCCGTTAGAGTGGTCCCAGTGTGGAATGTTTTATCTGAGCGGATCGTTGCGGCTGCTTCCATCAACAGCTTCAGACAACATCTTGACGAGTTTAACTTTACCAAATTTTTTAAAAGACCCAATTATGTTGTCGCCTGCTAGCTGGGTGGTGATTGTTGGACTGGTGTATGCCCAATAATGCCTGCTTGTTCATGATCATGTCTGGTGACCATGGGTTTTTTATTATGATGAACTTTTTTATTTTTTTATCTTGATTATGATTGACAATTGGTTTAGGCCAGGCTTTAAACTGCAATGCATTTATTTTATTTTATTTATTTTTTAATTTTTTTTTAAACATTGACCATGGTATGGCTTTTCCCCTCACTCGTTCCACACGTTTGGCGATGCCATCGGGGACCACTGTGTCCCTGGTAGGTATAACCTTGGTGGTAAGGCATTCGTGACCCCAACCCTATACCATCAACATTTCCTTTACAGCCGGTCAACCGTCTTCGTTTTAAACTTTTAAACTTTACAATTTTTTATTTTTGTTTTAACTTCGGATGGCAGTTAGTGACCACCAGGTCATTGCCATTCCGGTTGCGTTTGCTACTAACTTATATTATTATATTATTATTACATAATTACATTTTTTGAAAGATGGTGACGTATTATATTATTGACGAGCTAATAAATGATATGCATGTAAACAAACAGCTGTGGGATTTGTTAGATGTGGTTACCATCCTTAACATACACTAGCAGAGTCGTTCGCTTCGCTCGCTCATTCCACGTCGTCTCACTATGCTCGAGGAGCTTTCATGCTGCAACTTTTGTGCTGCTGACAGACATACCACGTCTAAAACGATCAAGCAAATGGCCAGAGTGCAGTACGCGTTTTTCGTATGGCTTCACTGCATAAACAAATGATAACCATAAATCATTCCAACAGTCTGGCCATCCGAGAGCTAAGTGAGCGTCGATCCATGCTTCCAGTAATTTCTTTGATTCCAAGAGCATCACAAATTCATGTGCTGATTATAAGAGTGTAGTATGCGATATAAGTTATCTCGAGAGAAGATCAATATTATTTTTTTACGTCCAAGTAGTCAATCGAAAAGATCAAGTAATTTATCAGAAAAGCGCTGGTTCTGATGACAAACGCTGATTTTCGTTCGCTTCGCTTACTCAATCAGCGCAAACATTTTCTCAGAAATGTGACTGAATCAATGTAACCACCAAGAACCACACATCACTTGTAATTTGTGTTAGTATAAACTTTATATGAGTTTTCTTGTTTTACTTATTTTAAGAATATTGTTCTTTACGTCCTGCTCAGTACAGATTTTTCCATGGGCGTCTTATCTCTTTACTTTCTGATGATCCCTCACTTGGAGAAACATCTGCAGCACATCAGATGTAATCTCCTACGAAAGTGAGAGATGAAACATTGCGAGAGCAAAGCGAGACACACATTGAAAAGGTTTAGTTTACGAGGAAATCGCTCGCTTTGCTCGTTCAATCCATGCACTGCCGTGCTTCAGAATCCTAGAAAATGACGCCCTTTTAAAACCAGATCTATGGGTCTTTTTTTTCCATGCATCAAGTCAGTTGATACACATTCAGGTCCACCCATCCTTCCATCCATCCATCATTCCTTCGTTCCTTCTTTCCATCCTTTTCCAGATCATCTCTCTTTGCTCGAGGAGGTTTTGAACAAACTATGACGTCATGAACGAACCTCATGACGTCATGAACAAACAACATGCGGGTAAAAAAAAACTTTGACGTTAGTTTTTCAGGTTTTTGCATATTTGAGGGTGATAATATCAAGTTACAGCGATGAAAATAGGCCTATTAAAAGCGAAATTTAATTATCTTTCGTTTGGTCTTACTCCCATCTTTGTAGGTGCCTTTGTTCCAGAGGATCTGAGGTACAAACACGCACGCACGCAAGCACACACATCGTATGATCTTAATTATGTAGACTAGCGGAGTCGCTCGCTTCGCTCGCTCATTCCGCGTCGTCTCGCTGCGCTAGAGGAGATTTCTTGCTGCAACACTTATGATACAGACCTTCCACATAAAAAACGATCAAGCAAATTATAAGAGTGTATGTATGAGATATCGGTTATCTCGAGAGAAGGTCAGTATTATTTTTGTACGTCCAAGGAGTCGAGCAAAAAGTTAAGATCAAGCAATTTATCAGAAAAGCACTGTTTCTGATGACAAACGCTGATTTTCGTTCGCTTCGCTCACTCAATCAGCGCAAACACCGTTTTAAAACCAAATCTATTGTTTTGATTTTTACCTGCATCAAGTCAATTAATACAAAACCAATTTTAAGATGTATATGTGGTTTGTTGCGAAATACGTTGTCCGTGCATTTTTTCCAGTTCATCTCTCTTCGCTCGATGAAGTTTTCATGAACAAACTATGACGTCAGGAACAATCATCAAGAGGGTTTAAAAAAACTTTGACGTTAGTTTTTCAGGGTTTTTCGCATATTTGAGGGTGATAATATCAAGTTATAGCGATGAAAATAGGCCTATTAAAAGCGCAATTTAATTATCTTTCGTTTGGTCCTACTCCCATCTTTGTAGGTGCCTTGGTTTCGGAGGAGTAGAGGTACAAACACGCACGCACGCACGCACGCACGCACATCATACGTCCTTAATTATGTAGACTAGCGGAGTCGCTCGCTTCGCTCGCTCATTCCGCGTCGTCACGCTGCGCTCGAGGAGCTTTCTTGCTGCAACACTTACGATACAGACAGACCTTCCACATAAAAAACTATCAAGCAAATAATTATAAGAGTGTAGAATGCGATATCGGTTATTAAGAGAGGTAAATATTATTTTTTTTACGTCCAAGGAGTCAAGCAAAAAGATAAGCAATTTATCAAAGAAGCGCTGTTTCTGATGACAAACGCTGATTTTCGTTCGCTTCGCTCACTCAATCAACGCAAACAATACCTCAAAAACGTGACTGAATCAATGTAACCACCAAGAACCGCACACACTTTTAATTTGTGTTAGTATACACTTTAAATGGGTTTTCTTGTTTTACTTATTTTAAGAATATTGTTCTTTACGTCCTGCTCAGTACAGATTTTTCCATGGGCGTCTTATCACTTCACTTTCTGATGATCCCTCACTTGGAGAAACATCTGAAGAACGTCAGATGTAATCTTCTACGAAGGTGAGAGATGAAAGAGTGCGAGAGCAAAGCGAGACACACATTGAAAAGTTTTAGTTTAGGTGGAAATCGCTCGCTTTGCTCGCTCAATCCACGCACTGGCGTGCTTCAGGATCCAAGAAAACGACGCCCTTTCAAAACCAGGTCTTTGGGTCTGTTTTTTCCATGCATCAAGTCAGTTGATACACATTCAGGTCGACCCATCCTTCCATCCATCCTTCCTTCCTTCCATCCTTTCTTCCATCCATCCTTTTTTCCATCCTTCCATCCTTCTTTCCTACCTTCCACTCATCCCTCCTTCCATCCATCCACCTTCCTTCTATCCATCCATCAATCCAACCTTCCTTTCTTTCTTCCATCCTTCCTTCGATCCATCCATCCATCCATCCTTCTATTCTTCCATCCATCCGTCCATCAATCATCCTCCCTTCCTTCCTCATTTTCCTTCCATCCTTTCTTACTCCCTTCCATCCTTCCTTCGATCTATCCATCCATCCATCCTTCCTTCCTTCCTTCCAGCCATCTTTTCTTCCTCCCTTTTTTCATCCTTCCCTTCATCCTTCCATCCATCATTTCTTCTTTCCTTCCATCCATTCTTCTATCGTTCCTTCCTTCCATCCATCCTTAATTCGTTCCTTCCTTCCATCCTTTCATTCATCATTTTTTCATTCCTTCCTTCCTTCCTTTCTTCCATCCTTCCTTCCATCCATCCATTCATCCCTCCATTCTCACATCCTTTCTTCCTATTTTCCATTCTTAATTCGTTCCTTCCTTTCATCTATTCATACTTCTTTTTTTTATCCTTTCTTCCATCTTTCCATTCAATATTTCTTCCTT
>JAHWFP010170299.1:20070-35837 GCA_023313725.1 Lithobius niger
CGGAGTGGCATGACCCGGATTCGAACCAGCTACCCAGTTCGCCCCCAGATCACTTGCATAGCGCCTTAATCGCTATGGCCACATCCTCCACTGCCATAAAGATAACTCCCTAAACCCGATATTAAGGTCACAACCGTGACTACGTTATGTCTAGTGTATAATTTTCGCTATTGGCTAATTTTCAATTTTCCTTAATATTATTTCCAGCGATTTATGTCTATTTATTTCTCCTTTATTGAGCCTTGTGAGTGTATGATTTGTCTTCCCTCTCCATTGTCTTTGGCCGAGTGACTTTCGGTCGAATGGAGCCCTGTTCACGGTTGTGACCTTAATAACGGGTTCAGTGAGTTATCTTTATGCCAGTGGAGGTTGTGGCTATAGCGATTAAGCGCCATGCAAGTGATCTGGGGGCAAACTGGGTAGCCGATTCGAATCCGGGTCATGCCACTCCGACGAAACGTAAGTACATAAAGGTGGCTTACTGAACTACGTTATTTCTAGTGTATGATTTTCGCTATTGGCTAATTTCCAATTTTCCTTAACTTTATTTCCAGCGATTTATGTCTATTTATAGCTATAGCTTAAGTAATAACTCGTTAGCGTACTAACAGTCTTAAACTTATAACCCATTTTCGCTGGTTGGACGGGATTCTAACTCACGACCTTCAGATTAGTTGGCTGACGCCGTAACCATTAGGCTACACTGACTTGACGACATTCACCAGTTTTAAAACGTATAATAAAATTAACTGAACAAAAAAAAGCTTTGCCGTTTAGGAAAAAAAAAACATTAGAGCTCGTATTCCCATACTAACAGCCGTGAAGGCATACGAATAAAAACGGATTAGAGTTCACTCGAACGCAACAAACTATAATTTGAACTCCATTACCAGGGAACAAGGACTGTATTTTATCAATGGTTATGTCAGAAAAAAAGTCTGTTTCGTAAGAGTAGGTACATGTGTATTTTTGAGTGCATTAATTGTGAAACAAGCAGACTCCTAGTTAAGGCAGTTTTTTGCCTGTGTTTGTGTTTGAAGGTCGTTTGAGGTGGTTATTTCTAGTTCGTTTGAGTAATTGCGTGTTCATTTTGTGTATGTATTTTTATCTTTCAATTTTGTAGCGTTTCGCTGTTTATGGTGTCTATTTTGTGTGTGTTTGTGGGTTTACGTTTTGCGAATTAGAGTTCAAATTATAGTTCGTTGAGTTCGAATGAACTCTAATCCGTTTTTATTCTTGTGCCTTCACGGCTGTGAGTATGGAGATACGAGCTCTAATGTTTTTTTTTCTAAACGGCGAAGCCGTTTTTTGTTCAGTAAATTTGTTGGCTCTTTTCGCTTCCTTTTTATTGTAAATGCTACGGTCTGGTCTATCATGTGTCCGCTGTCCACCGATATTTGTTTTCGAAAAAAAAAAACATTAAAAATGCATATTTATGTTCAGGTTCCTCCCAAGGTTTATCTCATGATTATTATTTGACAACTCACTAGCGTGTGTCTAGATTTAGCATGTGTCATCTCGATAAATAGTTGATTCTGAATTATTGTTGCAGTATCATGGCAAACAATCGCGGAAACAATTCAACTGGCTTCCCGAAGCCCGCATTGAAGTTGTAAATAAGTCACTCAGTCATGTCGGCAGTCCAATTTTGAGGCCGCATTTAAGACTTCGCACTCTAAGGTTTAAAACTTGAAGATGTAAGAAAAAATCAAGAACATTAATTTTGGTTTCTCCACAACGAGCTGGCTAACTCAAACAACGACAATGTTACTTTCCCGGCACCCAACCATTGTTGCATCTTGTTCGAGTGAGGTATTGTTGTGCTGTTGTTGTTGCTGCATTGCAATGGCGCGCATAGTGAAGCGTTTTCTGCTGGACCTAAAACTAAAAGGTATTTTGGATCAACGTGAGATTGACATGGGCTTTACTACTGATGCGAAGTATGGCGAAGTACAGAAGTTTGCTGCTGAGGTCGGAATTGGCGAGGTAGACTTGCAACTGTATGGAGTGGTGGGAGGAAAACAACCAGATTCCGGTCGAGGTTTAGCGCCCGTAGAGTACAACAATGGAGCAACAAAGGGCAGCAAGGGATTGTTTCCGAGGGGATTTATTCAAGGTTACCTGTAGAAACTGTGTCCAATTTCGTGGCGAGAGACAGTACAGCGGAAAGACAGTGCGTCCTCGTATGCAGAAGCTGCTGAGACTGGGCGTAGGGGTGTTTCAAGGCAAGGAGTAAGTGACAGTGACTAGAACTGGCTGAAATCGTTGTATAATAGCAGTCTAGCTAATGTGGCGATGGAGAAGTCTTTAGTGATCATAGCAGATAGGGTGGGCTGTCCGTATGTGACGGCAGATGTCAAGTCGGCGTTGGCAACTGTAATTGACCTACGACGTGTGACTGGGCTCGCATGGCTCAGGGCGAACAATGCTTTTCACGTTTCGTTCGCGGACCCAGAAGCTAAGCAGATTGTGAAGAACATAAGGGGTTATAGGTTAGGCGGCCATGCGGCTACAGTGCACGATATGCATGACAGGGTCCTACGCATAAAATTTCATTGGTTACCATTGGATGTTGCTGATGACGACGTTAAGAGGGCTTTTGTGAACTATGGTGAGGTGGTTAACCCGGTATACGAAATGCATACCGAAGAGGGTATCCAACACTGCCGTAACGGCATCCTATCTGTTGTGCTTCGCCTCAGAGAGTCCGTGCTGGTTGAGGATGTGCCAGATGTCATTAGGATTAGGGGTATTCCAGCTCTGTTGATTGTAGGCAATCGGGCGCCACAATGTCTGAAATGTTTCCGGCGAGGACATATTAAAAAATATTGCCCAAAGCGTACTGTCGTACCTGCCAGAGTGCCATGCCAAAGACTGCACTGTGTGTCCACCTTGCTCCACCCCCACCAAAGACTACGACTGACCGTAAGGAGGCTGTGCGGCCAAGTGACGGAGTCCAAGTGGAAAACCGCTCGCCGGAACAGTGCACGCGAGTACGTGCCTCCAAGCGCAAGAAAACGTCGGGGGCCTCCCAGGCTCTTTCCAGGTTGTCCCCGCAGGGTGTCCCCGCAGGTAACCGGTTTTCTGTGTTGTCAGCGGAGGAGGAGATGGATGAAAAGCAGCCGAGTATTTCCAGTGCTACTCTGACGCCTGCAGATGGTTGTGCCCAGCCAGGAACTTCTGATGTGGCCCCCTCTTCTGTTGCCTAAGGGGCTTATGCCCCTTCTGCTAGTGTACTGTCAATGGTTTCTGTGGTTGGTGAGTTGCAGGATAGTTCGTCGGTGTCTAATGCTGTGCGCTTAATATCCGATTGGGCAAAAGAGAGTGAAGATGTGATGGCTTCCACCGAATCTTTACTTGGTGCTTCAGAGGTGTGCCATAGTGAGGAGCACAGTGGTTCTGATTCACTCAGTGGAAGTGGTGAATTGTTGCAAGTTCACGTGTCATTGTAACCCTCCTGTCCTAACGTGCATTCAATTTCTGCGTATGGAATAGTTGATCGAAATTTCCCCTTTGTCCCAAAGATCAGAGGGTTTCATGGTGTTGCTGGGCCTGGACTTTCTGGTATCCGGTTTTCTTTAGGAACACGATTCCTTTTTTCAGTTGCCTCATACACGCTATGTACGGGGCACGGGGGGAAAATGCTTGCATTTTTCGGATCTGGTGGGGAACTCACTGGATCACGTTAGGGGCAGTCCATGTCGTTGGGTGACTTGGGTTGGTTCTTTTCCCCGTCCCTTGATTCTGGGAGGAGATTTCAATGTGCATCACACGATCTGGGGCAGTGTGCGATGTGACCGCCGTGGGCGAATTATCGCGAACTCCATGGGTCAACTTCGATTAGAGACAATTCAAAATGGGTCTATTACGTTTTTCAGGCAGTATGGTGCGCTTGTGCAAGAGTCTGCTCATCAGATATTGCAGCACAATTCTCGTTTCTTACTTCCTCGGATCTCTGAGGCAGTGACCACTTTCCGGTGGCACTGTCTAGTAGAGCTCATGCCCGTATGAACACGTGTAAAGGTATGCGCAGCGGACGCCCGCTTATTGATTCGGAAGCTTTTGCTGGGTGGATCGGTACATGGCTCAGGGATAAGAGGCGTGTTCGTAGGAGCACTGCCAAGGCCCGACTTGACCCGGTCTGGTGGACCCCAGTTTGCAGGTAGGCAATCTGTGACAGGCGTAAGGCTTGGCAACGATTTAACAGGCTTCGTTGTGATGAGAGATGGTTTGAGTATGTTGGGATTGTGCAACAAAGGCCAGTTTTGGGCGCAGGTTATGTGAGCGGGTTTTCCAGGGTGTCCCCGCCTCGAAGGTCTGGGCTCTGGTGCGCCCCCAAGATTCCCGCATCGCGGTGACCTGGGCGGTAGATGTAAGAGGGAATGTTCTGCGCGGTCCGAATTTGGCCAATGCGTTCAACGATAATTTTGCTTCGGTCGATGGGGCGCCGAAGGGCCCCCCTCCCCCCACTATTATTGGGTCTATTGCTACTGACCCTGTTTCTGTGGCAAACCAGATGCCTTTGACAGTTTTGGAACTGTTGGCAGCACTGGGTGCGGGTAAACTTGAAAGTGCCTCGGGAATTGACGGTTTTACCTACGAAGACTTGCGACGCCTTGACAGCGATGGCCGCTCTGCCTTACTGGCGTTTTATCAGAGCCTCTTTGATGGGGCCCCAGGCCCCCAGTCCTGGCTATTCTCAGTTCTCACCCCTGTTGCGGGTAGAGGTAAGGTCCGGTCTGCGGTCACGAACTACAGGCCCATTGGTCTTCTATCCTGCCCTCGGAAAGTCTATGAGAGGATCCTCATCAGCAGGATGGAGTGTCAGATAGAGAACTCTGGTGGACTCTTCGGTGCTCAATTCGGCTTCCGCAAGCACAGGGGAGCCCACGATGCGATGATGTATCTAGAGTCTGGCATTCGGGAAACCTGGGTTAACGACTGCATTTCAGTCGTGGTTTTCTTGGTTATCAAGGCAGCATATGATATGGTTGATGTGGCATGGCTTGACCATTCGTTGCAGGGGTTAGGAGTTTGTGGGAAGTTTCGAGCTGCTTTGATGGCTCTTCTCGGCAGACGGCAGTTTGTGACTAGGGTTGATGGCTCCTGGTCTGGTGTGCTGTCGATTGACAGAGGCCTCCCGCAGGGGAGCTGTCTCAGCCCGGCTCTGTTTGCAGTGGCAATCAACACTGTCATGGTTGAGCTGAGCTCCACTGTCAGTGTCGTCGCTTATGCGGACGACGTCGCCGCCTGGCTGACGGGTATGGACCTGCCTTCTCTCCTTGAGATTTTGGAGGCAGCTGTCGCCCGGTGTTCTAGGCTCCTGGCGGCTAGGGGACTTGTGCTCTCCAGTGCTAAGACGGAACTCATGATTTTTAACCGGGGGCCATTGCTCGCAGGTTCCATCTCTGTTGACGGAGTACGTGTTGAGGCAGAGAGTAAGGTGAGATATCTCGGTTTTTGGTTGGTCCCGCACCTTGACTGGTCACACGATGTTGCGGCTGTCAAGGACACCTTGTTATTCAGGCTCAATATTTTGAAACAGCTCACTTGTAACAGGTCGATAGCGAAACGTGCCACACTGCTAACCTTTTACAAGGCGTACATAAGAGCGAGTGCGGACTTTCATGCCCCAGTCTTGGTGGCTTCACGCAATGCCATGAGAGGTGTCAAGTTGCTCTGAATGCATGCTTGAGGGTCGTGTCTGGCTGCTTGCCTTCGACCCCAGTGCTGGCGCTTTTGGTGGAATCTGGTGATTTACTCATTGATGTTAGGGCCAAGGAGCTCCTGGGTAGAATTTGTCAGCGAGCGGTTGCAAGAGAACGGGCAGACCCCCTGGCCCGCATTATCTTGGACTATATGTCACTGTCACAGAGGGCTCGGGATCTTCTGGGTGCCCCAGGGTTGGGAGCATCTCTGCTGGCTGCCCCAGAGCTGGCCCGTTTCCCGAGGGTTCTCTTTGCTTCCCCTAACTAAAGTCACTTCCTCCTCTTCTAACTAAAGTCACTTCCTCCTCTTCTAACTAAAGTCACTTCCACCTCTTCTAACTAAAGTAATTTCCTTCTCTTCTAACTAACAATACCCTTACGTCACTTCCTCATTTTCCGTTTATAACCGTTTTTATTATGTATAGGTGTGTCTTTATGTGAAGCACGATTTTTATAGACTACAATGAGCAGTTGGATAAAATACTTGCATGCGACAAAAACGGCTACAAATCTGTTGAACAAACGGGCATTACGTCCCTATAATGTAGGGCAACTGTTTTGGTTCGTAGTACGACTCTTTCTAGGAAAAAAAATTGCTACTAAAGATCATTGATTTTCTGTTACTGGCTGGCTAGTTAATGGCCCGGAAGTAACGTTAATTTCCATAGAGTTTAAGAAGCCGATTGTGAACTTCTCAGAACACGTTTGTAAATGAAAGTTGCTGTCTGCATTGGGTGACATTAATTCTACATATCTTTGGTGACTTATGAATGGAGGATCCTTGGGTTAGTGAGCTAACTGGCGCGTAGGGGGACTGTGTATTGTTAAAAGTATTTTCGTAACCCTAAAAGCACTGTTCGGTATTGTTAAAAGCATTGTGTAGGACGCGTATCGCCTGTTTTCGCGGGTGCACGTTAAACGTTGATCGGTTAACCGGAATGACGTACTGTATAGGGGCATAAATCTGCCCGGCGTAACTCCTCCATATTAACAAGAAGTTGTATTGTTATTGCTAAAAAAAAAAAAAGTACACCATAACCTTCAACAAACCGTCAGCAAATGAACAACATGAGAATTATTTACTTCAAATGTATATATAGCAGGATCGATACCTCGCTCTTTTTGCGAGTATTTAGTTATTTTTACTATGCACTGAAAGAAATTATTCGACCACGAAAAAAAACCAATGTACTGTTAGGCATACAGGGTGTCAGAAAAGTCATGGTCATAACTTACATGGTATGTAGTACTCATCCAGACGAACAAAAAAGTCCATATAAACATAGGTCCGGAATCGACCGGTTTCCAAGATCCAGTGACCTTTGTCCCACAAAAACACACGCATTTGCAGCCAATATTCAGGGGATGCGAGGTAAATTCAGAAACATAAAAAACAATGTCTCTTAAGGACAAGTGAAAAATCCCCACTTCATGATCTGGGCCCAGACATTTCCCATGTGTTGAGCACAAGTACATCTCACAATTACAATGTCTGGTTATGTGTTTGTACGTATTGCCAGAGCACAATGACTGCTAACCATACCAATCAAGAGATGGCCGACATGCATTTCATGTATGGCCGGGCCAATGGAAACGCAGCGGAAGCTGCACGGTTGTACGCTGAGACCTATCCAACAAGAAGGCATCCAGACCGTCGTATGTTTGCAAGGATCCACTCACATCTGTGTGAGCGTGGCTCATTCGAGGGAAGACCAAGAACGGTCCGAACTCCTGAACTGGAAGAACGAGTGCTACAAAGAGTTGACGAGGACCCGGGAACGAGCACACGGCGGATTGCCGCAGCAGAAAATGTAAACCATGATGTTGTCTGGAGAATCCTCCATGAACAATTGGTGCGTCCTTACCACCTGCAGAGAGTGCAAGCCCTAGACGAAAACAACTATCCGGCACGGGCTGAATTCTGCCAGTGGCTGCATCAGCATTGCACTGCTAACCCTCTCTTCCTGTATAATGTGTTATTTACTGATGAAGCTGGATTTACCCGTGATGGAATTGTCAACTTCCATAACACCCATGTTTGCGCTGATGGAAATCCCCACGCGATCCTGCAATCACGGCATCAGCGTCAGTTCTCCATCAATGTGTGGGCTGGTATCGTAGGGATTTTCTCATAGGGCCGCATGTTTTACCCAACAGGCTTGCATACCTCACCTTCCTGCGAGATGACCTACCTGGCCTACTCGAAAATGTCCCACTCATGACACGTCAGTTGATGTGGCTCATGCACGATGGGGCACCAGCCCACTTCCAGCTTGCTGTCAGCCAACACCTCAATGAACTGTTTGGAGAGAGATGGATTGGCCGAGGCGGACCACTTCCATGGCCTCCCCGATCACCAGACCTGAACCCATTGGACTTTTGCATCTGGGGCTACGTGAAGGGACTCGTGTATTCAAGAAACATTGAAACCGAGGCACAACTGCGGCAACAAGTTGAAGCTGCATTTCAGCAAGTGAGGCAAAACCAAGGACTATGCAAGAGAATCCGTGCATCCCTTAGCAGAAGAGCGGAGGCATGCATCCAGGCAAATGGCGGCCACTTTGAACATCTGTTGTGATGCCGTGGAGAATCGCCCTGCATCTTTTTAGGATTCAACCAATACCTTCTTACGTTCCCATAATATTGTTTCCAGCGAGTTTTCGTTTTGTAGGTTTCTCAGGAAAAGAAACTAGTGAATTATCACGAATGGATCATGGCTGGATATGTCCTCGCACCACTGACTTCACACACAGGGGCCAGTCACTTGATCCGAGAGCAGGCGGCGGGAGCAGCAACGAGCAAGCGAGTTGGTGGTGGTGGTGTCTCGCTCCGCTCGTGCCGCACGCTTCTCGGGTCAAGTTATTGGCCTCTGTGACTTCACACAACTAAATTCGTCTCTTGCGGGGCACGTACTCAGCATTTCGCATTGCTTAGACATTACTTATTTTTAAGTCTCCAGCGGGTGCCAGCATGGTGTGGCACGCTGAATGTAGTAGAGTGAATCCCAAAAGAGCGCAGTGTCTTGTTGTGTGAACTGGCTTTCTTACAAAATACTAAGAAGACGATTCTACCGCTTTGAGGTAAAGGGGGTAAAAACCGCCGCTTATTTCCAGGCTGGGGATTATTTCACTTGTCTTTAAGAGACATTGTTTTTTATGTTTCTGGATTTAGCTCGCTGTCCCTGAATGTTGGCTGAAAATGCGTGTGTTTTTTTTTTGGACAAAGGTCACTGGATCTTGGAAACCGGTCGATTCCGCACCTATGTTTATATGGACTTTTTTGTTCGTCTAGATGAGTACTACATACCATGCAAGTTATGACCATGACTTTTCTGACACCTTGTATATTTGGCTTGCGGAACTCCTCCATACTAAATATAAATTTCATCGTTACTGCAACCACCAGAACCTTAAACAAACAACATGAGAATTATTTATCGGGAATGAGTAATTTCTGTAGAATTAATACTTGGCTGCTTCGAGTAATTAGTTATCATATCAAAAACCAAAACTGATAAAATGGTCCGCCAAGTTCCGAATGGTTCGGCCCTTCAAAGGAGTGATATCAACACACCAAAACATTCGCCAAGTTAATCGCACCGCTTAATAGTTCGAAGGTTAAATGACAACTAGAACTTTGCTACTTTCGGCAGCAATGTTCCAGTTTTCATTTAACGTCCAAAGTATTATTCGGTGCGATTAAGTTGGCGAATGTTTTGGTGGGTTAGACGGTTTCCCTCCTTTGAAGGGCGAAACCATTTGAAACTTGGCGGTCCCTTTTACCAGTTTTGGTTTTGATATGATATCAGTTCTATTTTTTTTTTAATTGTGTATTAGACTCAACTCAACTAGTCTGCGGATGTGTAATAAAGTACCACGTCAACAATAGCTTGAGTGGTACTTTTTTTAATATTTTAATTTCATATTTCGCTCCTTTGAGAGGCCGAACCATTCTCAAATTAGTCGTCTCTTTATCAGTTTTTGGTTTTATTTTTTTTTATTTTTTTTATTTACTTTGTATCGCTTCTTTGTGAGGACAAACCATTCTCAACTTGGTGGCCTCTTAACCAGTTTTGGCTTTGTTTTGACACTTTGTTTTTTTGTGTGTGTGAATTAGACGAAAACACAATTTTTTTTTGCAAAGTTGTTTAGATTTGTGACGACACACTAGTGTGTGTCTAGATACGGACGTCAGTATACACGTTGTCATTGTCCGAAGTTTGGCCGTCCAATCAGAGACGATGCCGACAACACTAATAATGGTTATAACAATACTTTCGTACTTACGCGCCCTCCCACGCCATCCGTTACACCCCCGGGCTGTAAACCTGAAAAGGTATGCAGTTCACTATCGTACTGCATCCGTTCGTCAAATTCCATAGCTGGAAGTCTTCTCGCTATCTCGGTGACGATGAATAACACCATGTGGAAATTAACATGGGGATGAGTGGACTAGAAGTAGAAACTAGTCAACACATTTGCAACGTTATTGAGGGTCAAATTTTGCATTTTTGTCAGGTGGGTCAGTGCTCTCCATTTTACCACAATTTAAGCTTTTGTGCCGCATTATTATTATTTTCCTAAGTAGCTGAAATGTGTTCAGTTGTGCTTCAGGACACTTACGCTATGGCGTCGCGCTACAATGATTTACAATGGTCGACAATTGAATTGATGTGATGTTTATTGCCTAACTTGGCGCGAAACTCTAGCGTCTGTTTAGATTCCTAGTTTGCTTTTAAAGAAAGAATTCGACTTACAAAATCAAATAAACCACAAAATCATAAAATCACACGAATTAGCAAAATAACTTATATACCAACGAATTCAAACCGAAAACGTTTTAAAATTCAAAAACTAAGTTTTATCAAGGTTACAACCAAAAACGTAACGAATCCAGAACATCGTAAGTAACAAAAAAAAAACATGTTACGTTCAATTTACGAGCCAAGACATACAACGCAACTTTAAAACTTGGCCCTTTGCAAACCTTTCATTTGGAAACCTACGATCCACATACTATCAAGATACGCGCAAGTTCACTGTTGTTGTGATTGTTACTGTTTCAAGCGGCACAAAGCGAAATAAATTGTAACTCTCATCGTCGTGAGACAGATTATCCAGTTTGGGTTCGTGCTTCCTACAAACAAACAAAAACAACGTAGCGATTAACACAGCAATCAGACAATCAATATGCTGTCGGTTAACAAAAACTATGCGCGAACTGCTAAAACTTATAGTAACAAATCGCGGAGGTTCCCATTTTCATAACGTTAGGAAGGGTTCACAAAAAAATAGTGTGGTATACGCCACACTAATAGCTAGAGTGTATTGGTTGCTTTTCTGCAGTGGGTCAACAAAATGCCACCGTCAGAGTTGTAAAAAGGGTCGGCCTTTCAAAGTAGTGATATCATTCAAACAGGGAAAGGCCGCCAAGGTTAATCCTGTTAGCCAAGTTAATCGCACCGAATAATACTTTGGCCGTTAAATGAAAACTTGACGATTGCTACCACTAGTAGCAATATTCTAGTTTTCATTTAACCTTCGAATTATTAGTAGGCGTGATTAACTTGGCTAATAGGATTAACCTTGGCGGCCTTTCCCTGGTTGAATGATATCACTACTTTGAAAGGCCGACCCTTTTTGTAACCTTGGCGGCTTTCTCTTATACCAGTTTTGGTTTTGGGTGGATTATAGGTAATTCAAACAAAAATATTGTAATAAAAAAATCTTTAACGTTATTTCGACACTGTGTATATGTATTTAGTCTAAAAAGTAAGACATAGGAAAACCATTCAAGTACATCACATACGTTCCATGGCTGAAACTTAGCGGGTTTATTTGCTTACAATTTATTGTTTTTGGCTCAGATCTTGCTAACGGAGCTATTTTTATTGATTTGCAGGAAGGATGTTACAGCACACAATGGATGTTAGCAACACCCACTCCTCTGCCATGACCCTATTGAAAATATAAGATTGGTTTTCGATCCTATTTACTATAGAGCAGCGGCAAGTGACGTCATATTGGCTACAAGAGAGATAGCAGCAAGGGACACTAGATTGAAATGGAGGGTTAAATAACGGCACTTCTAGTCAAGGCAGTGCTTTGAGAGCGGCTTTCTTAAGCTTAAAAAACTGTTATTTTCTCCAATCCCTTATGCTGCGAGGTTGTAATCGCAAAATAAAGATTCCACTTGCTTAAAAATGTCAGCAAATGCCAACAAATCGACAAAAATCGGGCGTTATAGGCATAAGAAATCCACTCTTAACAACATTGTCTTCAGTAAGACGCCCTTCTTTTCGCTCTCCAGTGCCCCTTGCAGCTAACCCAGTTACTGTCTCCAACCATAGAGTTAAAGACAATAATACTACGTCATGTCACTGCCCGATTTATGCAAATCAGAAACGAGGTCAAAACCTTCCGACAAATGAGCAGGTCGGTTGATTCTTATGGATTTCTAATATGGTGTCGACGCCCCTATCTGAGGTTTGAGTTTGAATATTAAGTAAGTTCACGTTTTTAGCATTTTTTTAATGTAAAAATAGGGCAAATTGTTAGTAGCATGTTCGTTACTGTGTCATTCAATAAAAAAAAATATTAAAGCTATTTTTAATACAGATCTTTCGGAAATTCACTTGTTGGAGGCAGTGACGGACGGCTAGATAAACGAGGAACGTTTGTGTTTATTTAGCAATTCTGGGAAATTATTTCGAAGACAGATCAGTTGTAGAACGATTGGTACGCATTTCTTCTTTCAGTTCTAGACTCCCAGGAAGCACCCAGCTATAGGAAATTTTTTGGTACCCAGTACCCACTTCATTTGCTTTTAGAGTTCTATTTTTCTTAAAGATTAAAGTGTGCGCGGCCTATCTTGAGTTCGCCGCAGAACGAACACAGATAATCGATTGTACGTTTTTGGCAGCAGAGTGCCTTGTTGATATCCAAGATGATTACAAAAACAATGGCGGCCGTCGATTAAAGCCGCCCCCTCCAGGAAGACGAAGCCGCTCATAAAATACTCGCAGGACTCAAGATGCGCCGCGCACACAATAGGTTCAATTTTTCTTCGTGGTTTATGTCCCTGTGAGTCTCGGTGAAGTGTTGATGAAATAAGATACACTTGTTGTGGGTATTTGACGCAGGCCTTTGTTTGGTTGCCCATTAGGACTAATGATCCGGTTAATTAAAGCCATAGGGTATTTACTTTTCGAGTATTTATACCGTATACAGGGTGTTTCAGAATAAAACCGATAAACTTTCAGGGTATAGACTAAGGAGGTAAAGACAAGTCAAAAAGTCCTATACAACACCTATCCAAAAATGCTTGGTTACCCAGGTCTCGCCCTATTAGACCCCAATTATTTTATGATCGAGTATTTAAGTCATGGGGTAATTGGAGCCTGTGGGTGTGACTGAATGCCTGCAAGGTGCACGCTTTATTGTACCATCATACATCATCTTGTGGGTGAAGCAGCGCCAAGTAGAGGCGTTGGCGACGGTTTAAGACCAAATTCATAGCTCCACAAACTCAGATTCAGCACGGTGCACCAATCTACTACAAAACTTCGTGATAGGCCTAATCGAATTGCGTTCAAAACTGCAACTACGTCTGACTCTTGCAAAGAAAGTTGTAAATAAATTTTTAAAAAGTTTTAAAGAATGGCATAGGTTAATAATTTCTACATGCAATAAATGTTGCTTCAAAGCTGTAAAAAACATCGCTGCTTTTGATAAATGTTTTCGTACTAGTTGCGTGTTTTTTTTTTCTGAGGGGAGGAAGGGGTGAGCGGAAATGGTGGTTGCGGATATGGACTGCTTTGTGAAATATGGTTTCGTTTTAAATTGTGCACAAAGATTGTATGCATCGGTTGAGAACTGATTTGAGGGATTTGGTCCCCCAGCTTTTGAGCTAAATGTCACCAAACTTTTTTTCTGAATGACTCGATTTAGTGGCACCGTAGCCACAGCGCGGAGGGAAGCTGAAGCACTTTACGGTACATCACTGCCGTACCCGGCTTCTCTTTGTCACATATTCTGGAACTACTTATTCAGCATTATGACACATTTTGGGGTTTGCCTACTGTTCAGGGGCCTTTATCTCCTCTCTCCTTTATTCTGCATTCATGTTTATTTATTTATTTATTTTATTGCAGTTAAAAAAAAAAAAACTTAGAGTCCAATTTACGGCTATTAGCTCGGGAGTTGAGGGGGGTGGAGCGGGTTTAACGAGCGTTGATACGTTCCAAGCAGATTCCGAAAACTCAAACTCTTTAGACATTGAAATACATGATCTGACCTTGGAAGGCATGCCTATTGATAATGTTAACCATCGTTCTTACGCACTTTTATAAAAATTACTGTACGCTGTAACTACGGCTGTAAATTTGGAAGTTGCCTTGCCCAACGTAGACTATAAATCCAATGTCGGGAAACAATGAACATACTTGGGCTGTCCAGTTTGAGGAAAATAAAAAAGGTTTTCTAAGGAATAATAAACAGGAACTTCTGCTGCATTCTTTTGCTTTCTTAATTAAAATGTTGCGTTACTTCTAACGTATTTTTCATTACGGAAACATTAAGAGCTACTGGGTAGAGAGAGGCCTTGAAAAGAAGCCAGGTTCGCTTCACAGCAAGACGCGTCAGCATACTGAGATTTTGCAAGTTGCTCCTGTCTTAAGAGGATTAGACGATATTGCACTTTCGAACGTAAGCTATTATCGCGAAGTTTTCCACTGGTAGGTGCACCTTGCTACATCCGAGTTTGTTTAGTATGAGGCCACGGTACGGCGTGCGCCTTGCAAGGCAGTCTGATACAGGCTTCCACCGCTTCCACTAAACCATGACTTAAATACTCGATAATCGGCCGATATCTCGGTAACCAAGCATTTTTGGATAGGTGTTATATAGAACTTTTCGACTTGTCTTTACCTCCTGAGTATGCCCTGGAAGTTTGTCGATTTTATTCTGAAACACCCTGTATGTTCAACTTCGTTTGGTAACTCCCTTGAGCAAGCAGTATGTCGTACTCGTCATACTTCAGTCTTAACAGCAGCCATTTATACTGGTGGGATCCTCACAGGAGTGAGAGTTGACGGTCCTAAAATGTCCGCAGCCTATCTTGAGTTCGCCGCAGAACGAACACAGATAATCGATTGTACGTTTTTGGCAGCAGAGTGCCTTGTTGATATCCAAGATGGTTACAAAAACAATGGCGGCCGTCGATTAAAGCCGGCCCATCCAGGAAGACGTAGCCGCTCGTAAAATACTTCCAGGACTCAAGATATGCCGCGCACAGAATAGTAGCGTGTGACGGTTTTCGATAATGTGACACAGAGTGTGTAGCTTTTCTTAGCAACTTTAGGTTGAATGACGTAACTATTGGAAGTAATTATTTCTATTCCAGCCGAGATCCATAAACTAATTCGCCTTTGAACATGCCGCCACCTTGGTCATTTATTTTCTCAATAAAAAAAAAATAGCAAACAATGTTGGTCAACATTTGATCGCTTTCGGCCAAGTGAAAGATAATTCCGGATTACACGTTTCCTTGTTTTGTCCTTTTTTCCGTTCACTCACAAAAGACACAAAAAAGAAGAGGACAATCCCGATTGGAAGGCAGCTAATCTACAAAGCATCCCTTGTAGAAGATCGAGTCACGGGTAATGACAGAAACTCGACTGACAGAAAGCCGACAACCGCTCGAATGTAATCTTGGCCACATCCGACTTGCAACCAGAACGCTTGAATGGCCTATCAAAGAAAAATCACATATCTTCTTAGTATTTTTCTTGTGATTTAGTTACAGTGGTTATCTACACTATGTACCCCTTTGTTTGTATGGTGCTAGAATGCTTCCACTTGCTTCCTGTCTTTGATACTTAAAGGCCGGTTGGCACCAAATTAGCATTGCAGCATCTAGGCCTATCGAGTTCTCTCTAGCAGGACGCAAAGGAATGCAAATTTTAAACGCCACAAACAAGCCACATGACTCCTTACTTATTAAGCAAAAATTTGGTGCGCCATCGTGCACCTGGAAGCAAGCCATACAGATTAACGATAT
>JAHWFP010170306.1:0-22969 GCA_023313725.1 Lithobius niger
TCTTCCCTATCAAAGATACTCCACCACGAATAACAGAAGTGATGAGGTTGTGTTTCCCTGCATGTGTAAACAATTCCAACTTTGGGGTAGTCTTCTTGAGGAGGGCCGACCAGGTAAACACTGGAGCAGATACATAGTAGCAGGGCAGGGATCTAGTTCGTTGTTTTCAGGGCTAACTTCTCTGAAAGCTTCAAAAACGTCTGCCAACAGGAAACCGTCCGTCATCTGGTAAATCTCGGGGTATAACCCAAACCTCTTCTCCATCATCTTAAGCCATAGATTTAGCGCACGAGCATAATCATCAACCATTCTCTCTACCTCTTTTAGTACGCAGTAAAAGGCTGATCTCGGTGGTAGATCTTTCTCGCTGAAAACGGTCATGCTTTTTACTTAGTTGTAGGGGTATACACCCTTCTGAGTCAGGATATTCAAAATTGACATCACGAAACCAGGTAGATTCTCGCCCTGAGTCTAGGTCAGACTCAAGGATTAGGAACCTGCTACCGCTATTCGTATGATTCTTGAAGAGAGTGCCAGGGATGTTGCCATGAATCCAAAGCTGTCAATGAAGCGGAGATCCACCCACTTCGCTTTCTCCTGTTTAAAAGAGATTGTCATGGACTTAAATTGCTCCTCATTACGCCCGATGCACTAATAGATTCATGTCATACCCCTCCAATCCTTGAATTACAACGGGAATTGTTTGTTGTTCCCTCGCACTCAAGTTCCACTTGGAGTGGGCTGGTCCTCTATACTTCCCTGTGACGTGGCAGTGGTCTCTAACCTTGCGATCTCCTTTCTTTGGCGGGTTAGGAATGAAGACGTGTCCGCAGTATTGACATGCATTTGTACGATCAAAGCTATATTGTTCATCGGGAGATAGATCTAGTGGTTTCGCATTTTTCAGCAAAGCGCAGTGATCTTCCATTTCGTTAAGCATGCATTTGAAAAATTCTTCACAGCGTGTTCCCTGAGGTAGTATTATTGGTTCATGTTCTCCCCTTCTGGTCCCACCACGACGTAGCCAAAGCTGCAGGGCACGTGTTGCGTGATTTTAGATGTAAAGTTCATGGAGTGATTGGGGTGGGCGGTATCAATGGGTTTATTTAGGCATTCAAAGTCAGTGTAGATGACTCTAGTGAAGGGGTTTTTCGGTTGTGGTATCGAAACTCTAGAAAGTTCTCCCTAGGCTTCTTGAAATGGAGAGCTTGGGCGGGATTTGTCTTGATGCACTCTTCGCAGTGTTTGAAGAGCATCCACTCCTTCCCATACCCGGCAAAACAGTTTCTACAGTAGAATCCAGCATTTGAGCCAGATCCACAGTAACGGAAGAGAGTCTTGAAGTCAGAAATGGGGCAGTAGTGAGTGTTGAGTGGTGTATCATCCGTGCTTACATCTGCTTCTTCATCATCAGTGCTTGTCAACAAGAGAAGATCAATAGGTTGTCCGGAAACGTTTTTGGAGACATGATTCGGGTGTAAATCATTATCGCCCATAAGCGCAATTATGTTAATGGAGAGATCATTAGCTTTTTCAAAAACGTCAATTTTACCAAGCTTCACCGGGTAGGTTAACATGTATGTATCGAGCATGTCTTCGAATTCCTCATAGTCTTCTGGGTTGATGCTGGTTAAGTCCAGTCCAGCGACCAGAACCAAGTACAGAAAGCATTTTTCATCTTTAAAATTTAGAATGTCGATTAATGCCTTCTTGGCACTCAGCTCCTTCGGAAGTGGGATATAGGATGAAGCTCGTAGGGGATTGTACCTTGCCACTCTGATGATGAGGTTGTCTACAGTTGATATAACCCACCCGCTCCCTCGATGAGCAAAGGCATCAATGTACCTCTGAATTTTGTCCCAAGCTTCGTCAAGTAGAGCAGGAACGTCATTCGGGTTATAAATTTCTCCGTAATGAGACCAGAAACCGAACTGATCTACCGAGGTGTCCCGGACGAACTGCACTCCTAAACCGATTTGGGCCTTGCAGGTTACTAACTGGTCCAAGCTAACGACTAGCAGAGCTTGGATGGCGAGACGTGCGGAAACCAAAAATGCAAGCGGGTTGGTGATTTCCTTGTCCGCAATCAGTGGCAACTCATACTGCTGACGGTTGAGGGCTTCCCTGCAGGAGAGATGGGGAAAGGTTTCACACCTGACTAAACTACGGAGCTGGTTGCTGAAGCAATCACATTCTTCACATTGGGTTAGGTGCCGAGAACGAATGTGGTCACGTAACTGGTGCTGAGATGGGAACACCTCAGCACAGTATATGCAGGTGAATGAGGTTTTGGCAGAACTTTTCGTATCTAGAAGGGATCGAAAACGAAGTTTTAAGTGTTTTATATCGCAAAGACCAAATTAGAGGCAAACTCTTTATGTATAGAAAAAAATGTTATTTATTAATAAAAAAATATAAACTCTTTAAGACATTACCACATCATCCCAACTCTTCTAAATCATCCACCAAACTGTTAAATCTATCATCGTAACCCCCACCACTTGACCAAATAACTGGTCTTTTTCCCCACTTATTTTCGTTCTGACAACTTTCTCTACCACAAACAGGTCTGGAACTCATGTCTTTTGCAACTCCTACTCGTAAAAGTCGCCCTGTATGCTTTCCCCACCGTAATCGTTCAGGGTGTACGTGACCGGGTAAGTCTTTCTTTATCTATAACATAAATTTTGTTGGTCCAGTTTTGAAGATGGCCCTTGTCGTACACACCTTTCATGTGAGATAGGTGGACTTCGGTACCCGACTTTAAATTTACTAGGTTTTATTAACCGTTTAGGAACGTGTGGTGTTGTAAGCTTTTCCACACCGGCAACAACGTTTTTAGGTCTCGCCTTAATCGTTCTATGCACGGGACCGTTGTACTGTCTAGCGTAGAAGGAAGTAAGTCTACCCACTCGTAATTGCCTCTATGGGTGAATTCGCACCACATCAAAGTCTTCAGCGTACGGTTGAAACGTTCCACCATGCTTGCCTTGGTCTCCGAGTAGGTGTGGTAGTGATTGATGCCCAGTCTTTTCATCAGAGGGGTGAATGTCGAGTTGAAAAATTCCGTCCCTCCGTCCCTTTCTTAGGAACACAATTATTATTGCCTATTCTCAACATTTGCTTGGCAGTGCTTTGTATACTGGGCCCATAACCCTGTTAAATTCTTAATTGAATTTGTTAAATATGGAGAGCAAATGTTTATACAAAGGAGAGCAAAAAGGAAAAAGGCTGAGCCCATCTAACGAAAATTCCCTCACACCAATTTATTTCTTTGGCGCACTGTTCGTTTCAAGCACTTATACAATATAGACCAGTCTTACTTGTAATTTCAAGATATATTGGAATTGTCTATTATTACTAGAGTAAATTATAGTCCTTCATTACTCGTTTAGGGCTTGGAAACTGGCAGTTTGCTAGTTTATAAGGCATGACGAGAAGCACCAGCCTTCTCGTCCATCTTGCATTCACAGGTAGGGAGAACTTCTCAGGGCATTGCCGCCACAAGGCCAACGGGACCAACGTGTGCGTGTTCGTTTCGTGCCAAAACTTGGTTGCTGGCAGACCTCGTTGTAGTGAACCAATTTATACCCTTTGTGACTAGACAACTACCGGAAAAGCGAAATAATTTCAACTGACTTCCATGTAACAGTTACGCCTAAACTTCTTAAACATGATTTCAAATTATTCCAACAAATATTTTTATTTAGATCGCTAGTTTGTAATATACTGAGTGGTTGACAAGAACAGGAATTGAGTCTTTCTACAGATATCTAGGTTATGGCATCACTACTTCTGACCTTTCTTCGAAATTCTAATGTTTTCTTTGCTGAGCATATAGACCTTTGATTATGAATTCTATGGCAAAGCGTTCAAAACACTGGGGAAAAACTATTGTTGTTTAAAAAAACCGTAATTAAAATACTATTGTAGTTTGTATCTTATACCAACAGTAGCTTCAAAAATTAATGATTCGACCTAGATGAATACCTAGTTTAATACTGATGGCTAAACAATTGTTAAAACAAGTCGGTAAATCATTACCAGGACTGGTTAACGCTCGTTAAACCCTTTTTTTTTTAAATCATTAAAGTTATGAAAGGTATAGTATTTCGCTCTGTTTCACTTACTTGCAGTGTGTGCAAACAGCAAAAATATTGCTGTAATCAATGATGCCCTGCTAACAATTTTATGTAGACGTGGCAGACGCGCAGTAATTTAAATAGTAAGTATGCTGCCAACCTTAAGAAAGGATTATACCAAGGTTATATTATGATGAAGAGGAATCAATCGTGTTTATTACTTTAACAAAATTGCAACTTTGTTGTGACTCTAACAAGATACAAGAATAAAAACCCAGCAAAGACCACATACAAAAATGGCTTTTTATTCTTGGTAACTTGTTATAGTCCGACTTTTTCTATAATTGTTATAACTCTAGTTGACGAACTGATTTTGATTCTCAATTACCTTTAGTATAGGAATTTATTATTAAAATTACTGTCTCGAAATACATTTGAATGTTGCTTTGAAATGAGGAGTTTATTAAAAACTTTAAAATAGGTGCATCAAACAACAACAAAAAAGTTAAAATACTCTTCCTTGCATCTACGAAGTGGTACAGGTGGGGATGTTATCGAACACTGTATGATTTATACCCAGTTAAGGATTAAAACATCCATGAAAAACCTCTCCAGTAGGTTGCTTTTGGAAAAAAATTATGACTTTTGTTTACACTTTTCATGTACACCCCCGTTAAAAAAACCCGCTTTTTTTCGTTTTGTCGAGGTCTGTTTCTGGGCTGATTATTGTTTCAGTTTGCATTGTTGCAACGTTGCTGTTGTTGCCGCATCATTCAATCGAGCTTTCTACTTAAAAATAACTATTCCAACAACGAATCTGAAACAATACAGCTGCACGTAACAAGTAGCTTTGTTGATTCTTCGGATTTATAAGGGTAGCCTCTTAAGCAGGTGCTTGCCAAATTACTACATTACTTCACTCATAATGCTCTGATGAAATAATGTATCACGAAGAGAAATGACGCTGCAGTTAAGAAAACAAGTTAATATGCTTTTGGAATTCTGTGTTAAACAGCAGCAAGTACGGCGCCATCTAGTGACAGAAAAACGAAGAAAATGCAAATAAAACATGTTTAAAGTTAGTTTAAATTGCGTGAAATCGTCATTCACACTTAAATAATTCGTTCCATTTAGGGCAGTGTACAGACTCCCATCCAGAATACGAATAGGCATACTCAAGTGTTCATTACTAAAACTGGTCAGGAATTGGAATTCAAAATGAAAGCAAAGTATTAGTTATATGAAAAATGTGTCGTCTGGAAATTTTTACTAGATATCTTTAAATTCACATTAGGATCTAAAAAAAAATTGTTTCCATTGTCGTTTTAAAATATTTTTCTCTGTACAAAGAACAAGATAAAAGGTTGCTGCATAGATCTAGTAAAAAAACATACGCTATATAGTATATATACTAGTGGGCTAAATGGAACCGAATGACAATTAAAAAATCCTAATTTAAATGGCTTCGATTTACACAGCGCTTCATAATGATACACGAATACATTTTCAACATCATAGTCCACATTTACACTATTCTGAACACCCACACACCACACCTGAAGTCGACCAAGTCTGACCAGTAGACTGTGCTTGCTCCTTCGTTTGAGGTCACCTGGAAGAGATCACAAAGCTGGCAGTGCACACTGAGACTTAGTTTTTCTTCCTGTTCAGCTTGGTAGCATACTGCCATACTGCTACATTGAGGGAAAAATTAATGCTCACTTTATAAATTATTGCTCATATACAGTACTACTTTTTGATCACTTAGATAAGCGAAGACCTAATAGTTTGTATCTCGCTAGTAAAAGCTCTTAACACGTTTTTAAAGTGCCTGTAGTGGGCATTGGTTACATGGGATAAAATGCTTTTCCAACATTTGTGTAGTTGGGACAAAATGAAACACAACAACGTGCTGCGTCGAGTAGCTAATAATTTGAATAACCTCCTATAGCTAGTACGAGTTAAATAGTAAAATGAACAAAGAAAACAAGCGGCTGGCGACTACCTAGTCGCAACTGGTCTTCTCCCCACTTCCGCCAACTATGCCACTTTTTCAACGAAAATGTTTATGCGCACACCTCTAACACGCACTGCAATGGCGATCTCTATTTTATTAGGACACATGTGTTGGCCCTATTGTAGGTGGAGCGACCAGAACTTTATTTCATATATATATCTAGTATTTATTTTAATGATTTTACCATATTTGTTAATGATCCTTAAAAATCTGGCAGGATTCTCACTAAAATACCGAAATAATTTCCCTGAGTATTCCAGGTTTTCCAGAGTAGTTGAGGTTAATTGCCAGGGTAATTATGGTAATTTTAGGAAGGACATTTTCCCCCACGTTTTGCCAAGTTTTACTTGTTTTTAAGACTCACTCAGTGCAAAAGAGTAGCCCGATTTAATGAATTTTTAGGTTTCAACACAGAAATACAAGGATAAATTTTATTTTGCCACGATGCGACATTGTCAATGTCTTAACAATATGTGTTTAATACACTTACGAGTAGGCCTAAAAGTGTGGCTTTGCTTTTTTCTTTAGTTTTCCAGGTTTTTGGGTGAAAAATCTCGAGAATCCAGTGAGTTTTTCCTGAGTTTCAAATGTAGTTTTAATTCCATGAGTTTCCAGGTTTTCCAGTTTCTCCAGGTTGGTGGGAACCCTGTCTGGGTGGAATACTCACTCGGCTAAATTTGGGGTCTTTTTGGTGTGTCCTACTGCTGCTTTTTGCTGGCCTTTTTCTTTTTTTTTTCAAATAGGTCTAAGCTACGTATCAAATTTATTTGAATAGGTTTTCGTTAAATCCAGAATTTAGTTTCTGGTTAGTTATTCGCAGCTTCTTTGCACAGCCTACACTAAAGATGTGGGCCATCACCCCTAGACTAAAAATAAAATGGCGCTTAGCAACCGCTGTTCGTGCTGCCGCCCTCTATAATTCTTACAACTGCTGCGCAAAGTGGCTTCTTTAGATTAAAAATATTAATAATAAGGCAGTTAACGGCAAGACAAATAATCATCAGTACGATAGTTGTAACAATATTCAGAAGACTCAAAACGTGAATAAAATTTGACACCAACGAAAATGTTGAGCAGCACACCTCTATCAAGCATTGCAACAACTCTATTAGCGCTATTAGGCTATACAATGTAAAAGTAACCATTGGTAAAAGTACAATGTGTATAACCATCACATTATTGTAGGTTAAAATGTGTTAGCTTTTAGGCTTAATTTTTAGCCTTTAAGCCTAATTTTGACCTGCCGTTTTAATTTCGTATGTTGCTGCTAATGGAGAATTGGGTTCGAGAATCGAGACCCGTTGCATTGTCGTTGCCGTGGTCTGGCAACAAGGAATCAAAACTATTAGACGCCGGCATGTTACTGTTTCATGCTGCGGTATAAACACGTCGTCTGCTTTATACTTTCGTTTTACACACCGCTTCGCAGTGACAAAACTTCATGTTTCATGTTCGGGATTCCCATCGCCGTGCAGAAGCGATATGCAAGAAACGTTTTTTTTTCAAATGAAGCTAATGTGTGTCGTTAACGGAATCCTTTTTTTTTATGGTTGTGAGTCTTCCTGTAGTGGTTAAATGCGACGATCAAATGTTATTACTTCGTTGAGTTACGTTGAGAAAGCCTATTAGGTATAAGGAATAAACGATGTTTAACTTGCCATGTTTTTTAAACTCCACTAGATTACCGCTAAAAAACCAAAGGACGGCGGGATAAAGCCGTTGTTATAGTCGTCCCAGCCGTTTAGGCTGTACAGAAGATTAAAACAATACCAAGGTTCCGTTATTCAGCATTTAGAAGTTGTGTAAAGTCGTAACGATTCGTTTTAGTGACGTGCAGTGCGAAGCAAAACAAATAAGCTTGTAACCCAGTGCTATTGTCAGGCTGTATATGTCTGTGTGAATCCACGAAAACTACGAACCCGTTATCGGATTTATTTCAAACTTCCCAATACCATTCGATGCCAATTTGTGGATTTAAGTTCGAATATCAGTAAAAACTTGTTAAGGACTTTCGGGGTTCTTGACTCTTAAATATGCGAAAAAGAATTATAACCGATAGTCTAAAAAAAGTGTTCGAGTGAAATTAACTCTGATATGTAACAGCTAAAAGATCGTAGGATGGTCGTAGATAAATTATATGCAAATTCAATTAATAAAAAAAACATCTGGGGAATGGAGTGTAATGGAATGCAGTGAAGACTACATTTCTTATTGCAGTTTTATTCGCATCATTTAGCCAATGTGCTCTTTGTTTTGTGTAATATTTTGATGCTCAATGTTTAGCGTTAGTTTTATTTTGTTTCGTGCAATTTAATTTTTCCTGTTGAGGTAAAAAAAACAGGGTATTTTCCGTTAGCTTCGTTTGCAAGCAAAAGTTATAAAAAGTAGACCTTTAAACATACTGAATGTTGTCACATTCGACGTAATATAAAATTTGCATCAGATTTTGGACTTCGAAACCACTTCTAAAATTAATATTTGAACTCGTCCAAAAAATTATGCTTTAGTTACAAATACAAGCAATAGACATTCGCAGACTTACAGAAATACTGGGGACGTAGTACCAAAAAAAGAAAATGCGGTCAAAACAAGCAACATTTCCAGTAGGAGTTTAAGACAGATGCATGTTTTTTCGAACATTGTCTCCTAAACACTTCAAAAAAAGTCGTGCCTCCACTGCCCCTATTCCATTTCTCATTCCATTTCTTCAGTATGGAGACACGACCTTACTCCAAGCCACATCATAAGAAATACATTAATATAATCAGGTTTTCAATTGTTTTTTTTGTGAGCATTCTAGACTTTGTGTCAACTTTCCCACTAGACTAAAGAAACTTCTAACCCTTGTGTCATGAAATATCTTCTACTTTTATATTTATTCTGAAAGATTTATTTACCAAAGGGGAAACCTATCTAACGGGACTGATGGAGTGGGGGGGGGAGGAGTAGGGTGAATCACGCTTTTTTTTAAGTGTCGCAATGTGTGGGTGCCTTTGAGCGCAGGAATTACGGAAAAATGTTGAATTTTTAGCGTTTTTAGTTGTTAGACAACATGGTTTTCTGGCGCTTTGGAACCTGCTTAGAGGCTACTGTGTAACAGTTGCCAGAACAACGTGCTACAAGCTCTGTTAAATATATTGTTGTGGTCCATTCATTGTTATATGGACAACTCCTAGTTGTCTATTGTTGTAGCCCTAAGTGCGTCGTTCTAGAACGGCATATCTTTCAACAATAGACGTAGCATCCGACTGAGCATTGTTATCGACTGCAGTAAATTCTGTATAACGAAAGCGTTTTTTTTTAACGGAGGTGTACAGTATTGGACAATGAAATTTAGACAGTTTGGAAGGGGCAACTACAAGTCTACATCGATTAATCATGCCTCGTTATGGGAAATCCTTGAATATTACTTAGTTATTAAATTCAATAAACGAAAAATAGTAACCGCAAAATAAATACAATAGTGTGTCTGCTATTGCAAATGAAAAAGTAAAATTTGTTGAACACAGGATGAAGTCAGTCAATCATATAAACTGAAAATCTCTATTCATGGAATCTGAATAGGCCAAGAAAATGTGATGGCTTTTTCAGTCCCAGTAAAAAAGTATCATTATGCGAGACAAAACCTATCTGTAAAGTATTCAATTGACTTTAAAAGTATTACTCCATTTACTTACATAGAGCAACAATTAAAAAAAAATCGATTATGTTTTAAAGTCGATTTGAAGGTCAATTTTGCGGTTTTGTTTTTAAAAAATGCATTGAAGCACCATTGTATTAAGGAATAAAAAAGCCGTGCAAAGACAAAAATACGGAAAAAGAAAACGTGAAAAAAAAACCAAAGAGAAAGATTTCCGCAGAACGAAAGCCCAGGGAAAAAGGAATGGATTGTAAACAGTCAATGGAAAAAATATGCCGTGAAAATAAAAAAAAATTTTTTTTCAAGTCGAAAGAAAACAATCCGAGGAAAAAAAGCTGAGGAAAGAAAACGCAGAAGGAAAATTACGTTTCCTAGTGAAATTTCTTACCTAACCTAGGTTTGTTTAAAATCTCTTAATGTGTGGTGCAATGACAACCCGAACTACTGCACTGTGACTGACGTTGGCACTAATTACCTGGTTATCGATGCGCCATTAAGCCTCAATCTCCCCCTCCCAACCTTACCTATAAAAACAAACCAAAAAACACTAAAGAAAACAGTAAACAGTTTATTTCCATAGCCTTTTTTTCGTGGCTTCTTTTTTCCTTTGACTTTTTTCAGCCTTTACGTTAGTCCTAATCCACATTTGGAGTTTCATTTTCTGGCAGTGTGTTGTCAGCAGTTGTGATTAGTAGAGGTTTTACAATGCTTACTCATTCCATGCGAAACTCCTCTCCTATCCCCCTTCCTAACGCAAAGTGCGGTCTGATTGAGTAGTGCCTGAGGACTATGCTGAGAAAAAAAGCTTTTGAGTTGAATACTTTCATCAATCGAAAAAGAAAATTAGAGGTTCAAAGCGATTACTTAGTAGGTTCAGGGTGTACTTAGTAGCTTTTACTTAACAAATGGATGCCAGTGTTTACTTTATGGTAAGAGGTTAACCAATAAGTTGTATCAGATTTGCAATGTCGTGGAAACAAAGGTGAGTGTGTGTAACTTGAGGACAACTAACCCTATGGCTGAGAAGGTGAATTATGAGTTAACGTTTAACTAGGACTGATGGATTTAGGCCTTTTTCTCATGTTACTAAGTTAAGTGAAAAGGTTTATAAGGAACTTCCTTCAAATGCAATTGCAATAGAGATGTGGCACTCTAGGTTTGCCTGTCAACACCTGAAAGGTTTTTGTACAACCTACAGAATTTAAAACATATACATGGTACACATTTAGGGGTTAGGAGTAAACCTTTTCTGTGTGATATTTGTAACATCACTAAGTGTACTAGAGCTAGCTTTAAAGGGATAGAAAAAATCCATAGCAAAATACCTCTAGAACTTTTACATCAAGATATATGGGGGCCTAGTCATAGAGAATCTCTGGGTGCATGCTATTACGTGTTAACAATCGTGGACTAAAGAATAATTGACATAAGAACAGATAATGTAATGGAATTTTGTTCTGGGGAATTCTATACATACTTAAATGGATTAGACATTGGGTTCCAGAGTACGAATGCTTACTTGCCAAAAATGAATGGTGTGGCTGAAGGTTATAATAGGACTTGATTGAGGGAATACAATCCATATTTCTTGAGGCAAAACTGGCCCGCTATGTATGGGCTGAATTAGTGCGTACTTTCACAATATATAAAAAAATAGGTACCCACATGATAAGCCAGGTTTCAGGATTCCTTTTGTGCTTCTTTATGGTAGAGGCATTTTTTCACTTAGGCACCTTCGTACTCCTGCTACAAAATGTTTTGTCCATCTCTGTAAACTGCGAAAGGTCAAATTAGAGGCTAAGGCCTGGAAGGGAGTGCTCATCGGTTATGCTGTGGGAACTAAGGGTTACAATCTAATAGAGGTGTAAAAACCAAACGTGTAAAAACTGATGACAGTATCCTTTGGTGCAACAGAAACCAGTTATCAAAAGACATTACATTATTGGATATCCAAGGATGTGAAATGTCTAAATTCAGGTATGAACAAGATTCAGATGGTAACAATTCTTAACGTGAGGCAAATGGTATTAGCTTGGGTCTCAAGACAAACCCTCTAGGACTGCTACCGAATCCCAAACAACTTACTCTAGTGGAGAGAGGCATTGTTGAGGATAGCAGATGCGTTACTATAGGGTAATGCAACTCGCAGTACAAGTAGTGGTGAGCTAACACCTGCATTAAAACACATTGACTTTAGTAATTGGACTAGGGAACAAGTAGTCACATCAATTTTCCTTGCAGTTTTTCCCGTTTATCTAAGTAGTTAGATAAATGGGAAAAACTGCAGGGAAAATTGATGTATATTATTATAACCCAGAGGGCATGAAATTAAGAAGTGTAAATGACCTAAAATGGTTTTGTGCTGAAAATAACTACATGTACATGTGGTTTAGACTCTACCCCTGTCAAATGTCTGACGTAGTCCATCCATGTTGTAGTAGTCATGAGTGTTTGAGTGACTATGAGTCTAATGATGACATATCTAGTAATTGTAGAGCATGTGACGCAGAAGAACTTTTCTGTATAGCATAATCTGTCACTTATGAAGAAGTGATTACTTCTCCTCAAATGAAAGAGGGGAAGCAATCCATGAAAGAAGAAGTTGAGCCCTTTCAAAGGTAAAAGGTGTATGAGGAAGTGTCTGCAACTATAGATGCTAAAGTCCTAGGATGTAAATGGGTGTATGAAGCTAAACAAGATACCAGTGGAGCTATTAAAAAGTTCTGATCACACCTGGTAGCACAGGGGTTCCGTCAAACATTTGGTATTGATTATGACAAGGTTTTTAGTCCAGTAGTGAACTTTGTTCTCATACAACTTTTCTTTGTATTGCTGGTGTCATTACTTAATGGGCAGGATCTGCACATAGACATAAATGTGCCTATCTATATGGCCTGTTAGATACTAAAATTTACATGCAGATTGTTTGTTGGTTTCCTGTTTGGATGAGCAGGTAATGTTTCTCACTCCTTTTTTTTTCAAAGAGGAGAGACCTCTTATTTATGTAGTCTAGTTTATGTTTTTTGAAGTTGAAAAATTTCTTCGATTAACTGAGAATGGCTTCAGGATTATTTAATAGAATATGTGAGCAAGACTGCTGTTCATTTTTCAACATAAAGCCTTTAATGAGGATCTACAAAAACCAAGGCCACCAGAGATGACCACAATATTGCACACTACAAAACCTCTAAGAGTAAGGTTTAGTAAAAAAAATACCTACGGTTTTGACAGGTTGAAGCAATCCTTATGCAAAAGCTTCCACCAGTTTAAAAAAAAAACAGCAATTAGAAACTGAGGTAGGAAGGACTGTAAAGTCAGCACAACTTCCAACGTCCCTTTTTAGGGTTACAGCATGAAAGTGAATATAGCATTGTTGGAATGGGCTGTACTGCCATACATTTGCAGCGAAGTAACCCAACAATAAAATCATCTCACCTCGACTGCAACAATGTGATATGACACACACATTCAGGCCTTGTTAGAATTATGTAAAGGAATTCGAAAGCTAATTCCCTGTCCCTCTTTATTGTCTCTTTACTTTGCCATTTGACTTTAAAGATAAAAACACCAAGATTGTCACAAGCCGAACGAGGGCGTTTTGGTCTATTAGAAGGAGGAAACAACATTCAAAATGTTAAAGGTATCACGAATTTGAAAAGAAAAACGAACTCGTTTCATGTTTAACGCAGGCCATGTTTTTGACCAAAGTCCAAAAAAGCAAAAGAACACAAATAACTTTTTCTGTAACGTTTCTGATGCCACAATGTTTCTGAAGTGTTAAAACCAGGTGAAACCTTACCGCTGTCCTCAACCAATGCAAAATAAAATGTTTCAAGTGTTCTTTACAATTTTAACTTTTGAACCCGGCAGGTGAACTAAGAGGTGTCACTTAAAAGCAGAAAAAAAAACTAATTACCATGTGTTAAGTGTTGATTCCACGTGAAGCCTAACTCCTGTCTTCAACCATTGCAACCACCATAACAAAATATTTTAAATGTTCTTTACAGTTTTAGCTTTTGAAATTGGTGATACTTGGCTTAACAGCATCATTGAATAACGGTAAAAAAAAACCAGATCGCCATGCATTATCCGTAGGGTGATAGCCTGAAAAGAGACAACTTTACTGAAGAAGACAAAAAAAAAATAATAATAATAATAAATAAATAAAAACGCGTCATATGTATGGGCCAGTAGTGTTGTCAGTGGTATTATGGCTGGCAATCTGAACAATCTTATCGTTTGTTTATGAACTGAAGCCTTACGAAAAATGCGTACTACACTCTAATCATTTGCTTGATCGTTTTAGATGTGGAATGTCTGTCAGCAGAATAAGTGTTGCAGCATGAAAGCTCTTCAAGAGTAGCGAGACGACACGGAATGAGCGAGCGACTCCGCTAGTAATAAATTAATTGTTAGTTGCTTCCCCTCTTCTAACATTTGCATTTTTTTTTTTTTGGTGGTTGCACCTATTGAGGGCATAGTAATATTTCACATGAACTTAACACGTAACACATGGCCTTAGGTTTTTACCAGTTTTAAGTGATGCTTTTAAGCCAAGTACTGACAAAACGGAAATCGACAAAACGAAATTCGACGAAACTATAGTAACGATCTGTGCGTTGCATAAATGAAAATCTATTTTGTTTCATTGTTTTTCTATAACTATTTTAAACAGAAAATGCTTACAGTCCGACGGTTTACTAAAGTAGGCCTGTACAACTAATTTCGTGAAAGAAGCTATTTGTAAACAAATACCATTTCTTTCTTTTTGCTGTGGGAATTAATACTAAAGGTAAAACCAGGAGGGGCAGGTTTAACGGTTCATTATTGGTTAAAAGAGAAATGGGGGATGCGATTTTTAAAACAGTTGAAGAAACTTTGAATTTTTTTAACATTGTTAATACATATTTTTAACTTTCTTTCGTGGCCCTTTTACTACTTTCTGTGTGGTGACTTGGCTAGAACTTGGAGAAACAACCGGCTGCTGCGATTACCTAATCGCAAACAGTCTTCTGCAAACTTCCGTTTCTTTTTCAACGAAAAAGTTGAGGTGCACACCTCTATGATACACTGCAACACCAATATCTATTATATAATCTAAAGTAGTACCATCACAATTGCCGGTTTAAAATATATTAACTTTTAGGCCTAGTTTTAAAATTTAGGCGTAATTGTTAGATTTTAGGCCTAATGTTTACCACCGTTTTAATTTGCGTGTTTTTAAAGCGCCTAACTACCACTGAAAAAGGCGATGGAAGGACGGTTGGACGGACAAACTCATTGCTATTGTCTTCCCAGCCATTTCGGCTGTACAGAAGACTAAAAAAGGGACTAAAGCAGTAAATAAAAAATAAAGCACAAGGTAAACGGTTAGCAAAGACAACAGTCTCCATTTAAAGACTGGCGTTGTGAGAATACAAGATAAACTAATATGGGAAAGAAAGAATAGACAGCTGCCCCAACTGGGACTCGAAGCTAGGACTTCCTACTTATTCCCACTGTGGTACCGGCACAGATACAGGCTGCAGGTTCCAGCCGAGTAAGTAGCTATACAATCTTTCTCAGGGGTGACTTAAATGCCACAAATATAAACAAGGAGAGAAAGCTACTAATTGCTTCTTGGCCTCCACATTAGAAATGATGCAAGCAATACATAAAGAATAATTCACAAGGTAAAGGTTTAATAAAACAGTCTGCCTCTTGAGGATGATTGTGGCCTTTAGAACACCACTGTGAAAGATTGAATAGCTACTAGCTCGGCTGGAGTCTGCAGTCCGTATCCGCCCAAGTAGAGTGCCCGGCTAGTACAGTAGAGGCAGCTACCTTTTATTTATTTCTAAGATTAGTGTATTTTGTATTCACACAAAGCCGGTCTTCATTACAGTATGTGTGCTTCGGTAGGGGTTAAAGCCTCACCATTGGTTTACAAGCGAGAAAAACATGGAGGGAAAGGGATGATTTTGTTTAAAGAGTTGAAAAAATTTGAATTTATTTTTACATTGGGAAGAAAGATTTTTCATTTTCTTTAGTATTCCCTTTACTTTAAAGGTTTCTGTGTGAAGAGAGACGTCAGCTGGAACCTGGAGAAAAAAACAGGTTCAAACCTCCCTCAACCATTGGTTTACTAGCAGGGAAGGGGCAGGGGGGAGTGACGATTTTTATTAAAACGAGTTAAAGAAATTCGAATTTTTTTTGCATTCTGAGTACTGATTTTTTACTTTCTTTCATGGGCCCTTTATATTACTAAGGCTTTCTGTGTGAAAAGAGACTTCAGCTAGAACCTGGAGAAAGGATGGAGATTAAATCTGCACCACTGGTTTACAAGCAGGGAAAGGATTGGGGGAAGGGGAAACGATTTTTATTAAAAGGAGTTAAAGAAATTTGATTTTTTTTTTACATTGTGAATAAAGATTTTTTCGCTGTCATTCGTGAGCCCTTTGCTTTTAGGCTTTCTGTGTGAAGGTAAACGTCACGTATTAAAAAAAAAACTGTTTAGAATGGTATCAAACCGTAAGAGCAGCGGGAGGGAGTACGGAATCACCATTTGCATTTTGGAAAAACGCTAACTATATTGAAGAGCACTACTTGGCTAGAGATATTTGAATTTCGACCTCTTTGTTAAAGGGCAAATGAGATGATTTTATGCTTATTACATTTATAGGCTTTTCTTTGTAACTCCCGTAAATAAAAAAAAAAAAACAATTAAAATCCGTGGCGTGTAGAATCTTTACAATAATCTCGGAGGCCGGCTAAAAGGAAGGCTAAAAGAAAAACAACTTCTCCCCTCCTCGCGCCCGCATTGAAAATGCACTCTCCCACTCTACCTGCATGGACACAGGAGGATGGCATGAGTGGTCGATCAACTCAATAAAGGTTCAACCTGGCAAGTCGTCGGGCCGAACAATTACTTCTCCCCTCCTCGCGCCCGCATTGCAAATGTGATCTCTCATTCTACCTGCATACAAACAGGAGGCAGGCATGAGTAGTCGATCAATCTGACAAGTCGTCGGGAAGAGTGCCAGAAAAATGTCTCGGGAAATGTGTCCGTAAACTTAATTCATGACCGGTCCCGTGCATAGCACGGGCTTTCTCTAGTTTTAAACATTAAAAGAAAAATATGAGATTTGCCACTTTTAGTACCGTTTCTTGCCACTCGATGTTAGCCTACTGTGTTAGCCTAACTGCAAATTAAATAACTCGTTAAATTGGCAGATGTTATATTTTTGCTTTTGTTGATCAAAAGTTTTTTTTAAAGAAAAATTAAAAATGTATACATACAAATTGAATCAGTTAACGCACTTTGCTAACAACGACGTCTGTATGTGACAAGAAATTGTACTAAAATTGGTAAATATCAAATGCTCGTTTTTTAATGTATAAAATGCTATATGCGACGGATTTCATTGTTCTTTTTGTATTTAAGTAAAGAGTTAAACTTATTATTGTAATAAACTATCACTTTAGTTGCTCTTTAAGTAAGTGTGATCTGACGCGAACATTTTAACTTTGCTCTCACAACCACTGAAGCCACCGCTGTCATGAATTTTTCCCCTATATACAGGGAGTATATTAACAACATTCAAAAGTTGTGATTTTAACTTTGCAACCGACATGGTCATAACGTATAAATATCTCATCACAAAGCAGTGAGGCTGAAGTGGTTAAATAACGATGACATTAAAAGAGGCCAGTATGCGCTGAAAATACTCTTAGTTTTCAGCTTCCGACATATTATCGCTAGTTTTCTATGTGACTTCCGTATAGCCTGAGAAACCCAGCGCTACGAAGAATGCAACGATGGTTTCTTCCTCTTGGCTTATTTCCTATACGGACTATTATTTTGAATACATTGTTGAAATGATGATGCGTACCATCCAAAACTCCGTACTAACAATGCATTCTAAAGAACAAAAAAAAAAGGATGTTAGAAGTTGTGCCGACTGTACATTCAGGCGCCTTCTGTGCTTCATAGTGGCTTTGACAATTTTTTTTAATGAATAAAAAAAAAAGATTATATTCAATTCCCGTTGCTATCAATAATTACGCTAAAAGCTTTCTTGTCGCGGCGAGGCGCCATCTGTATAGAAGTACCACGTGATTTACAAGAGCCTATCAGATTGCAGCGTTGCAGCGGCAAGCTGCCGATACATTGACTGATTTCTATTTCCACGCGCCACGCTCCAACACGGCAAAAGAGCACGTACTTCTAGTTTGTTGATGTTGCTATGTTTCTACATCTGTAACGCATGCGCGCTACTGATGCGGTTCAAAATGAGTGGGCCTTATTTTGCTAACGGTGCAAGTGCACGATGCGCTATGAAAAAGCACCGAAATGCAGGCGTCACGTGTCATCCGTCATGCATCACGCGCTAAAAGATCCAGTGCAGATGCACCTTTAGACGTCTCACAACAACGTCTCATCCGGTGTGTGGCACTCAACCACGGCCGTAGCGAAGGGTACTTGGGGGGGGGGGGCCCCCCCAGAAGATCACATTTTGCCAACTCATCTTACGATTTTGCCAACTGGTGTAAAAAATGACAGTAATGCTCACAGTAAAGTACTTTTGAGGGGCTCCGGCAAACTCAGCTAGGGGGTCTGGGGGAGCGCTGCAAGCTCCCCAGCGGGGTCCAGGGCAGAGCCCCGGAAACTGAAGCATTTTACGCTATTTTAGTGCCTGTTTCTGGCCTCCAGTGAACACAGAAGCAACAAATTGTAAAGCAAGTTTTGTTTTTTTATTCATTCTTTATGATGGTAGGTTTCGTAAGAGGGCTTCAGGTGTTCGATGCGTTGTGCAGCCAGCCGTAACTGTATTAATAAACAAAAACGGAACGTTAAATGTTTAGAGTAAGGATCTAAAAGTCAAAACCTGGAAGGAACACGAACAAGCTTTGACAGTAAGGGTCTAAGTGTAAAATTTTGTAAGATGCTGGTAAGCATTAGACCCTTATTACCCGGTGGTTAGCTTAGTTCTAGTCTATTCGGACAGAACGTGTGTGTGAACGGTTGTAGCAGGTTTTCCATGTTCTTAGAATATTGTTATGGAACTTTAATTTTCTTGTGAAGTTTGGCATTTTGTCTTTTGATGCTTTAGAATTTTTTATTAAATTTCGTAGATTTACGGTAGAGGATAACCAGGAATGCTCTCTGTTGCGAATACCCTGCCATGTTACTAAATCGAAAAATAATTGTCAACATAAAACAAAGCAGCAAACGTATACCATACTACCACTGGATCATCACATGGGTCATTGTAGGAGGATTTCCAGTTTTTCGTCAAAATGTATTTATTTCTGACCACCGGGTATAGTAAGGGTATTACCAGCCTCTTACCATCCTCGTACTTACCATCCTCTTACAAAATTTTACACCTAGACCCCTACTGTCAAAGCTTGTCCGTGTTCCTTCTATAAGTTTTGACTTTTAGACCTTTACTCTAAACATTTAACGTTCCGTTTTTATTTATTAATTCGTGTTACTTTAAGAATTGCAGCTAAACTGTAAAACAGTGCAGTTGACGGTCAAAATTGAGAGTTTAATACAAAGACCCTATAGGCTGACTCTTACTAACACTGGCTATCGCCAGTGTTAATAATAGAAACAAATCCTTTAATCTTCAGTCTTGCAGCTGGTGTTTGCTAATTGGCATTGTTGCATAATAACAAAGTTAAAACAATGTAAAACAATCGATCTGGTCGTTTAGAGCTCCATAACCCCTGAACCACTTGACTAATTTGAAAATGCCTTGTGGAAAGGGCACATGTACAGAGCAATACCTGTAAAACGAGCTAAAAACCAGATTCATCAGGACAAATGGTTTGACCCGTAGAGAGGACAGACGAAAGGTACATCCCCAGAACAAGACCAAGGCCAAGACTAAAAACAAGAAGTTGTCTATTTGGCCCCTCTCTGTATCTCGAGTTTGGCTCGCCCGAATTTCACAATTTTTGGACTGCAGACAGGCCTTGACTAGTCAAAGCTAGATTCCAAATTTGGTTTAAAGACGTTTACTTTTAACGGAGTTATAAGCTCTCAAATTTGAACGTTTAACACAGAGATCCTAGGTCGACCCTTACATAAGTGTTAATATCGAGCGCATATTCCGGAATTTCTGGAATATCTGGAATTTCATTCTTCATAATATTCCGGCAGTTATGTTTCATGGTGGGTTATAGGATGTATTATCGTTTCCGCACGAAGTTCCCCCTCCACCTCCAACCAGTTCTGATTGCATAGTCATAAAATATCATAACCCAATGTGCGGTTCATTCCAGTAACATGCGCTCGATCAGACAAAATTCGCTTGTGCACTCATAACACTTGCGTTCGTACCAACGATTCATTTGGCCAGAAATTTCTTCCTGGAGGGGGGGGGGGGGGGAATTGCTGGACACAGAAAAAATGTTTGGCGGACACAGTCTCGTATTAAATCGCCACTGTGGTAGCATTGTAAAATATTTAAACAGGAAAAAAAATTATCAAATATCAAAATAATATTACCAAATAATTCGATATTCGCATGCGCATGTGAGGCAGAGTCTGCACACTGAAAGTTCTAACTCGGTAACTATTTCGGAGTTTCGTATGCAATTGACCAACGTGTCGTGAGCAAGTTAGGAGTTTTGTTCGATGCGATGAGCGGCAAGCGTAAGGAGTTTTTATGACTGCCTGCACGCTCCGTTTCCTTCAAGATGAAAGAGTATTATTAAGAGTTTGCTTTGACACACCGTGTGCGGCTTAACGTATTGAAAAGCAAAAGCACATGCAGGGCCGGATTTATAAGGGGAAAAAGGGGGCAATTGCCCCGGGCCCCACAACCAAAGGGTTCCCCTTTATACAATTAAAATACCTCACTGTCACAGGTATATAAAGCATACGATGTTTCAATGTTTGGTTTCGACAAAACATGTTGTTATAGTAGCGATGTGGAACGAAGTTTTTTTTTCTATAAAATTCCACTTTTAAAATTATAGATATTACATCATGTAAGTAGGCTCGCGCGTTGCAAGGAAGCACTAGCCTCAGTGAGGCTCTCTCACGCCAGCCTATAAAGTTACGTAACTTTGCCTCGAAACTAATTTTCGACCAATAAACAATTGTAAATACCTAAGAAAGATGTAATCTTTGCCACGCGAATCTTTTTTTAAAAACGTATTATTTTCCTGAATTTTTCTCTCCTGAGTTTTTTTCAATCATCAGATTCCTTCAATCATCATAGAGCCTTTCCTACTGCGTTTGGACCAATCAGAAACCACCTAACATGTAACTAAAGTGTAGGGCGAGATTCACCCTGCATCTTTTCTACTTCTGCTATGCCTCCATAGACATAAGCTATTAGTTTCTGGGAATTTATATGTAAATTGTATAAATTTGGTGAATTAGAGTATTTTATTAGAGGGGCCAACCAAACCTGAAGTACCCCGGGGCTCCGAAGGCTAAATACGGTCCTGAGCACATAAACATGTAAAGCACAAAGTAGCCACAAGGTAAAACGTGACGTTTCGTCTCAACTAGTCAGTGCAGTTATCAAGCATACAAATTCTTATAAATTGCCTAAATACATTAAAATAATCAAGGCAACCGCATTAAAAAAAAAAAATTATGTTTAAACCCATTTTCACCGCAGCAAACCAGGCAGGGTCGTTCTGAACCCAGGGCATTTTTTTTATTCTTCGTTTTGAATTAGATCCCGTCAATTACCGTGAAGCGTGCTGTGTCGCCCCCACCTTGAGCTTTATATTATAACTAGGGGAAGCCCGTGCTACGCACGGGTGGTGTTTGATGCACCGTTAAAAACACTGGGACGATTTCCTTCCTCATGTGTTTGTTACGGAATGCGTGTATCCCGTCTATGTGTTTTTGCGTACCCTGGCTAGCAAACGGTGTTTTTCGTTTGCTTCACTCTCTCATTGAGCGTATCCCTTGTTCCGGAGTCCATACACTTCCATTACATATGATTCGTTCGTGCATAAATGGTTTGAATAGGCGTTTGTACATGTGAAATAAATAAATACACCTTTGTGCATGTGAAATAATAAATACGCGTTTGTATACCGGAAATAAATAATGACGCCTTTGTACACCTGAAATAAATAAATAGGCATTGGAGACATTGTAAGGAAGGATTAAACAAACGAAGTTTCAACAATCAGCAAGAGGGCGAGCGGACTCATTGTTCGCACGGTAGCAAAGAAAAAGGGCGAGCGTCCGACAATGAAAACGGATATGTGCTCTATCAATTACTTGCGGGCGTCTTGTGGCGGCTGTCTTGTGGCCGTCTCGTTGCCGTCCATCCTACGCGACAACTCGATTAATAAACGAAGCTTCAACAATCAGCAAGAGGGTGAGCGGGCTCATTCTTCCCACGGTAGCAAAGAAAAAGGGCGAGCGACCGACAATGAAAACGGATATCTGCTCTATCAATTACTTGCGGGCGTCTTGTGGCGGCCGTCTTGTGGCCGTCCATCCTACGGGACAACTCGATTTTATTAATATTGCCGTCCATCCTACGCGACAACTCGATTAATAAACGAAGCTTCAACAATCAGCAAGAGGGCGAGCGGGCTCATTCTTCCCACGGTAGCAAAGAAAAAGGGCGAGCGACCGACAATGAAAACGGATATCTGCTCTATCAATTACTTGCGGCCGTCTTGTGGCGGCCGTCTTGTGGCCGTCCATCCTACGGGACAACTCGATTTTATTAATAAAGATTATGCTTTGTAGAGCAACACAGTCATCTTTTACCACTGCCTGCTTTATAGACAATTAGCAATTTCGTGAAAGTCTCTATCAGTTCGTCACGAATAAAATGACATCACTATAACGGTATCCTACAATGTCTTCTCTATTGGAGGCAGGGGCTTCATACACAATGTTAATTCTCACGCAACGTTTAACACTGAAGTGTCACGTGAAAGTCTGTTACTTACAGTACCAGCTCATTACTGTGGCACGAGCCAGGATGGAATTACATAACCAAATTCCATAAAGCTAACGTGACCTTCTTTAGAATTGTACCTTAGAGCAATCACCTATACACATTTCAAGAATGCATCCACACTAAAATGACACACAAAATTACTGCTGGAGTGAACCGTGAACCGTGAACACTGAGGCCAACCATAGCTGCCTCTGTGCAACATCTTCTCATAGTATAGAACACGAATGGACGGCAAAGACATGTACTTAGGGACCGGTTATTATTTATGGCCGGGGGGGAGGGGGGGGGGGGG
>JAHWFP010170308.1:11536-22388 GCA_023313725.1 Lithobius niger
TGTAGATACCTTGGTTTCCATTCCCCATTTTTTGGACTTGGTTTATACAGCAAGTAATAGTTATTGGTTAGAAATGATTGGTTATAACCAATATATGATTTATATCACGGCTGGGACGTCAAGCTAACTCGTGTTTAATTAAAACGTGTTTGTGTTTTGTGGAAATTGCTTCAAGAAAACGTTGATCATCAGTATACTCGATATGAATGAAGGTCATACCATTTTAGTTTGTGGAGGGGGAAGTTGTGATAGACGGACGAGTCCTTTCCCACAAACTTTGTGGAGGGGGAGTTAGTTGGTAAGCAGGGTTTACGCTGGAAGCTCGATCGTGTTTATCGAAGCGTTTATCGCTTTTGGAGCGAATAATTCGATATGTGACACAGCACGGATACAGTGATATTGCTGGGACATTCTTTGAAGGTATGTAATTCACTTTGCGCGTTTGTAGTTTGAGAATTGTTTAAAAAAAATACGGTAATAGGGTATCGGTATGAAAGAAGGTCATTCCATTTTAGTTTGTGGACGGAGGGCAGTGGGAGGGAGTTGACACGGAGTGAATAAGCTTAGCTATGGGCCAGACATGTGAGAGTTTGCAGGATAGTATTTCTTTCCTTTTAAGTAATTCGTTTTGTACGTTTTTATTGCGTTACGTTTTTTTTGCACGATGTATTTGGTTGTTAATGTGTGCGTTCCTGGCCGCGTGATCCGGAAGTGTCAAAAGGGTGGGTTATCGGCAAAAGTGTGGGTTATCGAAAAAAGTGTCGGGTAACTTGATAACCCACACTTTTTTGCGATGACGCACACTTCCGGTATTGGTTAATGGGATTTAACCTACGGAAATTTAGCGTGGCGTTGACTTAGCATGACGTCACAGCCGTGGTGCAAGTATAGGTTACAGCATGCTATTGCAACAATAGGATCTGATAAAAAGTTTTTGTCACATTTTTTCTTGGACGGTATTCAAGGACTGAAAGAGCGTCTTGAGGGTGTTCTTTCGGTCCGAGGATGCCATCCAAGAGAAAAAGTCACAAAAACGACTCAACAGTTCCCGTCCGTTTCAAAAGTACGGCAATAAAGTGTTTATGATTGACCATACTTTATTTTTCACCTAGTCTGCTGATTTTGTCTTTTTTGGAGGGCGGCGTTCATTGTTACAATGGTATGGGGTGTGTCGCGTTTTGGTTGCTTGTTTATTGTAGCGTGTTCGATTTAGGGGTGCTTATAGGGCTTCGTCGGGCAGATGACCGGGTGCTGTTAACGCTCGCTAAAACCCTTTGACCCTTTTAGTTGTCGTAACAATTGTTGGATGGTTGGTTACAGTTTCGTGCCTTAGGGCTTCGGGCAGATGACCAGGAGTGGTTAACGCTCGTTAAACCCTTTAACCCTTTTTCCTTTGACAGTTTCGTGTTCGGCTACGTAAAGTGCTGTTAAAGGGATATACCTCCGAGTAGTGGTCGACCAAAACCAAGTTTTTCACTTTCGGCCGAAACCGAAACCACTACCGAAACCGGAGATTTGGTTTCGGCCGAAACCGAAATCGCTACCGAAACTGGCAATTCAGTTTCGGCCGAAACCGAAACCACTACCGAAACCATTAAATTGGTTTCGGCCGAAACCGAAACCACTACCGAAACTAGAATCAAAACCTAAATAATATCACTTTTAATAATTAGACAAAAAGTAAGGATTAAATCATGAGTGTATGGTTTTTCACAGATGTAGACTATAAAAAAAATTGGGAGGCAGAGACTGGTTTACCTCTTTTCTGCCGCTAGGCTGAGCAAGTCCACGTGCGCCCTTCACCCCCACACCTAAAAGAAATGTCAATCCTGCGTAAATAATTCGAGACTTTCGTTTGCGTGTTATTTCTGCTTGCTAGTCTTTTTTTTTAAACGATTAACTCGTGTCAGTAAGGGAGATTCAGAGCACCAGAAAAGAGTTTAATTCAATGAGTATAAGCCTTGCTTGAAAGCGTAAATAACGGCAATTAAAGCATAAATTCCCTGCAGTGCAACGATGCCATTATAAATATGATTAAACATGGATTGAAAAAAATGTATGGCAGAATAAAGCAGGAACTGGATGTCGGTGCCCCTGGGCGTAGTTAGACTACGCGGAAATTGGCTATTTCCAGGAGGGGTATTGGTTTCGGTTTTACCGAAACTGCAGCATAGGATTCAACCGAAACCGAAACCATAACCGAAACTAGTTATTCGGTTTCGCCCGAAACCGAAACTGACCTATAACTTTTTGACCGAAACCAGAACCGAAACCGAAACCAACAATTTGACGGTTTCGGTGCCGAAACCGTAACCGAAATTCGGTCGACCTCTACCTCCGAGCGCCATTTTTCTCGATCCTCCACATCAAGTACGGCCCCTAAGGTTTATTTCCTTACCGTTAGGGCGTGTTTACGCAAGGACAGTTTTCTCGCTAACTAGTTTTTACTTGGTCAATACTATAAAAAAAAAAAGTTCTTTTCAAGAAAGAACGGTTTGCCTTATATGGTCATTACGCGGCGATTGATTAGGCCTGGAACAAAACGTCATCGGCCATGACGTCATCAATTTAAGCGCCAAACAGTTAGTCCAATATGGCGTCATTTTCGGCTCGCTTAAGCGTGAGCAAGAAGGGAGAAACTTTACATAGCCAAGCAAGGGGAATAGTGTGGAACGTCTTTCATTATTTCAGGAGCATAGGAGAAGCTGCTAGTGTTGCGATCTTCTAGAACGAACTGCATCGACAACAAACGTTTCCATTTTTAAATGGAGAATATAGTCAACGGCGGAAAAGCTGCGTTAGTAGCCGACGAAACGGCAGCAATAGCCGGGCGGCCAACGTTCTGTATGCCGGGTAAGAAGCGACCGCATCCATCGCCTGTCACTGACATGGCGGAGTTTAAACTGCCTGTTCTTCGAGCTACTGTAGGACGGTAATAGATGGTAATTATTCTACATTGATAGCATTTATTCGAAGCTAATGTCAAATATAGAGTATAAAAGGCAGCAAGTCGTCTTTGTGTCGAATACTGCTTTCGAAGCTGATGAAATGAAGTACGGTAAAGTTGCCATGCGTAAATTTTTCTTTGACGGCCTGAAATTGTTGCCCAACATCAAAGGCATTTATGACAAATTAAACAATTACGCTCAGAAAATAGGATTCTCGTATTTCGTGAATACACACCACAGAAGGGCCAAACAATGGAATAACGATGAAATTAACATTTGCGGCAGGCAGATCCCGACCGGGAAGAGGCAGCGGTTTTTTTCTGAATCATGCGGGAAGCTCAACGGCTTCGTGCCAAACGCTACGTTTTTGTTCCGATCCAAGACGAAATGAATGGTGAATGTTTTAAACAATAGTTTGTGGACCAGCTGTTGTCAAACATTCGTTTTCCAGCCATTAGCAGCTTCTCCATGAATTTATACTCACGAAGTGTTTTCAGAAGCCCCCCTTGACTTGGCTACAGCAAGATTTTTTTCCTCAACAAGGAGCAAAACCGGCCCTTTTCAGGGCCTCCAAATGAACCAAAAGAGAATTAAAAAACTTGTTCAGATGAAATAAAAATGAAATTTGTTGAAATTCCCCAACCCTTCCCGCAACCTTTTTTTTTAAGCTAATTAAAAAAAAAATTGGATTGGGGGGCATTCAATATAAATTTGACAAATTTTTTTTTCAGCCCCTTTTCTTTTCCTCTCCACCTTTTTTTTTGAAGTTTTAAGTTAAAAAAAATTATAAATTTACTTGGAATGACTGCCAGTCCAATAAAAAAAAATTGGACTGGCATACATTTCAGATATATTTGATAAGTTTTTCTTTCATTCTTTTCTTCCAGTCCCCCCTCCTCCCAATCTGTTTTTTTTTTATGGTAAATATAAAAGAAAATCGGACTGGCACACATTCCAGATAAATTGTAATAGTTTTTTTTTTCATTCGCCCCCCCCCCCCAATTTTCACACCCTTTTTTAAAGTGGACTGTAAAATAAAATTGGGCTGGTCACATATTTCGGATAATTTTGATGTTTTCTTTATTCATCCTTGAGGAATAAACTCTCTTTTCATTCTCTTCTTCCATCCCTGTCTTCTGTTTCACCCCCCCCACCCCCCACTTCCCCCAAATCGCGAACCTTTTTTTTTTAAGTTAGTTGTAAAATAAAGTTGGTTTTGGCCACACTTTTCGGTTAATTTCGATGTTTTCTTCATTCATCCCACCCTTAAACAGTAGACGCTTTGCACTGTAAATAGCTAGCTATTCGACCAAGCGTTCGTACAGCATGCTGCTGAAAGGCGCACCAAAACGCAACATTCGTTTGGCAAGCAGGTAGCTGCAAGGCGCACCGTACCTAACGAAAACAAGCGATGATTCAGATGATTCATAAATGTAGCTTCTTTTTTGAAGGATAGTATAAATCTGCTAGCTGCTTCTCACCGTTGTCGGAGAATGCGGCTTTCGAGTTGTCTATATACGTAGTAACCATGACAACAACGCGGACGCAAATTTCCTCCTCGTGCCTCGCGACACGACGTACGATGCTTGCAACATGACAGCGTCAATTTATGACATCAAGAAAACAATTTTTACTGCAGTACACGACGACGGACAGAATCCTGAATACCGGCATTCGAAGGTTTGTCTTCGATTCGATAACTACGAAATGGACGCCATGTTGGATTTTGAATTCTGGCTGCGAGTTGCTATTTATTCTGCCGTCGTTTGATCACTGCTAGGAGCTTTTTTTCAGCGAGAAGAGCAAATTTTGGAAATAGCGTGAAATGGCAACAATGTTGTAGCAATGTTTATATCGTAAATATATAACGGATGTCTAGCAAATAGCTTTCGGCGAGCGAGAAGTTCTCGTTGCGTAAACGATCCCTTAGTCTTTCCCTTGCTAAAAATCCTTTTTAAAATGTGGCGTCTAGGAGATTTTCTGTTGAATATAATGGAACTTTATTATAAGACTCTAGCCTAGAAAATTATAAATTGTGATTTTAAAATACGAGAATCATTCCGGTTTGTGACGACACAATCGTTGACTTGATTCTGTCTCGTGTACTATTTACAAAGCCAACCGAGACAGCAGCTATGCGAGGAACGCAGCTACCACCCCAGCCGACCTTGGCTCAGTAATTGCTCGGATGATGATCTGCGCGTAGCTGTAATTTGGCACGCGGAATGTTATAAGGCAGGCCGGATGTACCTTTAAGGTAACTTGGTAGTCCCATGTATTTCTATGGGAAAAATGTCACAATTTCAGGTAAAATAATAAAAAAAAAATCTGTTACACCTACAGCTTTGAAACTTGGTACGAATGTAAAACACATCATTGTGTAGAAATTTGACTAGAGTTATTTAAGTCATGCAAATAGTTTAAGAAATTTTTTTTTTAACATTTATATGTTTAAATAATAACGCTATTATTACATATAAATTCTATAAACTTGAGTGTTCCATGGAAAACCATAATTCTAATCGGTGATGTACAGAAGAACTACTCAAGGAAGCTCCGTGCAAAAAAATAAAATTTTCGGTCCAATAGGTTTGTGGAAAATAGCACGTAAAGTTAAAAAGACATAATTTTTGGCTACATGCGTTAAAAAAATAATTAATAATATTGCCACTGGTCCACAGCAGCCTATAAGAACAAATTTTTTTAAGTAAATTTAGTGGATTAAACAACGTAAAACGTTCATATTTATAAAGTTGATACTTCAGACTAATTTTTAAAATAAAAAAAAAATTGATTTTTTTTGGCCCCTTCCCCTGCCGAGTTATCTTGATACGATGTAACCGCATTTGGACGTCACGGTTTTGTTCAATGATTCTCATGTATGTCTTTGCCAAGTAAGCTTGGACGACCCGTAAAGATCAAAAGATCAAAGATGAAGGACGACCCGTAAAGATCAAAAACGTGAAGGATGAACAAGTCAACCGTTTTGGAAGTTGACTTGCTGGTGAACTATTAAAACTTCAAAGACAGTATTAGTAGCGCAATTAACTCTTTCTGAATACTATGGTTGGCACAGATTAAATCATTGAGAGTTTCTGGTGTCAGAACTGTAAAAAAAATGATCTCAACCATTTTCCGAAAGAGGTGGCTTTAATTTGTGACAGGGTATTTGATTGTAGTGCATTATGTCTCCCTCCTTCCCCTCTACTCTTCTTCTATCTCCTCCCCACCATCCTCCGAAATCGCCGAAATTGAATAGAAACATGAAAAAACTGAAGTTTTAGCAGTATGAACATGATTCGTTATGAACGATCTGGCCTACCTTAGTGATCTTCAATCATTTTGGTTTCGTGTGATGTCTCTGCGGCGTAGTTGGGATCTGTCAGCGTATTTAGGTCAGCATGGGTAAAACGACGCTGGATGGATTCGATGTGATCAATGTCTCCCAGCAAGTGTGGGGACCATACCGAACTATCATACTCCAAGAGTTGTCTGACATTAACTCGAAAAGACTAAGGACTAAGGTCTTGATATCTCCCGAGGCAAATACACGACCTATGACGTAGAATCGACCAAGGACCGAGTTCACGATATGATTACAACTTGAAGATTGTTTGAGGGTAGAGCAAACACAACTCTTGTTAGTCCCAGACCCCAAAATTGGATGTAAGGGCCCTGGTTGCAACTGGGCTAATACGAGATTTTGCAGTCGACTTTAAAGCAATGAATAAGGAAACAGTGTGATCGTTTTAACCACAGCTTTAAAGAATGAAGTTTTAACCACAGCTTTGTTTGCTGTGAGCACGTTAGCAACCAGCTTTATCGCAGACATCTTCAGCCCTTTAAGCAAAAAGGATGTAACTCGAAAATGGTAGATCTGAGTAACAGCAGGATCCAAGTCTGAATCCGTACAGGCGTTAGGCCTAAAAACTTTTTTGGGAGAGGCCTTTCTTTGGATTGTTTGGACAGAATACAACGAAAATTGGTCAGAATATAGTATAGTCAAGTACGAATTGTTTGGAAATTGTTACGGAAAAAAGGTGTAACAAAGGCGTACCGCGCATTGCGAAAATGTTCAAGCAAGGCTTGTTTGATAACATTTTCGCAATGCGCGGTACGCCGCAGAGCAAATAAGCTTCTCATTCTGCCATGGTATCTGTCGCTCTGTAGCCACCATAACTTTTGAATATATTCTCCGATTCATATCAATTTGTTTCACATGCATTCTACACCTATTTGTGGATTTAAGTTGTAAAATATCAAAATGTACAAAAATTAATCCATCGTATACCGAACACCAGGGTACTTAATCATAAATGAATGTACAACTGAAAGACTTGACACACATAGAACGAAGCCTGAAAGCACTCGTGTCATTTCTTTCAATCAAGACACATGCTAGTGTGTTGCCCGCCAAGGTAAACGATAACACCTATCCAGATAAAATATACTGCCACCAAAAAAAAAAAAAAAAGAGTTATAGCTTGGTAGAATATATGTTTCAAACCGTTTTTAAGAACTTAGATTTTGCCACACGTTCCATCAAACTTTGCCACAAGAAAAGGTACTTTACGGGTTTGTCGCGCTCCCAGCCGAAGCCGTGGCGCTGGAAGAAAAGAGGGATAAGTTTGCTAGTTAATTCCAGTTGGAAATTCGTAGGATCATTCACATGCCACAATCGACAAGAGCGCGAGGCAACACAGGGCTCTTGTCTTCCCGAAAATGTCAGGAGTGGCTGAGGTCAACCTCGTACCTTGGACCTCTTTCTTGCCCATCACACAGTCGTGCTTTCAGGCTATCTTGTCCAAGGGCGCCCCTACATTGGGCTATTGGGGCTCAAGCTCCCCTCCCCCAAGAGACTGGTTGCCCTTTTAGCGCATCAAAAAAATGTTGGCAAAAAATGCTGCGAGCGTAAAATGTTTAAAATGTAGGTTTTCCTTTCCAACATGACAAGAGATGGGGTGGAGACTTCTCCCCACGTGTCACGTGAATTCGTATCGTTGACTGGCCTTTTTGCATTTTGATTGGTCATTTTGCCCAGGAACGTGCACACAGGGGGTGGGGGTGAGGGGGGGGGGGGGATGCGACTGCCCTCATGGCAAGGTACAGTTTTTAACACACAAAAAAATGGCCAAAATTTGTTGGAGTGGTGGTGGAAAAAAGGCCACAAAAGGGACAAAAACGGCTAATAAAGCGTTGCAAAGAGTGGCATAAAAGGTAAAAAGGGGTAAAAACACACACAAAAAAAAAGGTTCCCAGAAAAAAAGTAAGTTGTCCCTGCCCTCCCGGGGGCCTGCGCACGTCCTTGATTTTGCCCTTTCTGAGTTTTCGAGTCCACTCCTTTTTGCCATTCTGCCGGCGCCTTTGAACTTGCCCCATAAAAAAGGGTGCCATAGTGAGAATAGCGTTATCCCATCTGCCAACACATTAAGGTCACAGGGGCGGTCTAAGGAAAAAAATCGTCACGGTAAGCTTGTTGTGTTCTCATCAGCGATTTACCCATTTTAGAATGACTTTGTCTCCCGATCGCTACAACTAATGATGACTTCAACTGCGCCTTTTCCCAATTTTCGCCTCAACAACAATCAAGTCTAAAACCCAGTGTTCGGCCAAGCTTTTCAGTGCATTAAACCTTACCATAGTGTTAATGTCAGTATGAACTTTGACCACAATGTATGATCGATGTCTAAGTTCACATGTTGAATTTCCATTGCAAAACCACTGTGTTTAATTGCACGAGTTCGGGCCGATTTCAAGTTACATCCCCAAATCTCAAGGTTCATTTCCCTCCGTTCAACCCACCATGAAAGATGTCCACCCAGCCATTTTCGGCCATTTTGATTAGAATTCGCGAACCCTCATCCCTTAATCCCAGACGTCGATCACTAGCTTATTCTTTTAGTATACGTAACGTGACTAACCGTTTCAGGAACTTTATTCTTGGGAGCTAAGCGAATGGGTAAGCCAGGGTACACCACCAAACCTGCAGGAAAACTCAGGGAATTTAGACTACCAGGCGTATTCCAGAACTCCACTCAAGTGTGAGTGGGGTTAAAGTTTAGTGTAAGGGTCAAAACGCATCTATAGAAATACCCTCAGATGTTAGGACACTCAGATTAGTTTTCGTGGTTGTACTAAAATAATTGTTGACGCTTTCCTTCCACGTTTGCTCTTACATTTGCCGTATCACACTCACACTTGAGTGGGCTTTTGGAATACGGCTGTACGTTTGAAACTCAAGAGAATTTCCTATTTTTCACAAAACCTAGAAAACTCAGGGGGAAAAAAAGTTGGACTTGGAGGCTAATCTTCAGAGTTGCAAAACCTTATCAACAAATAAAAACGTATCCAAACTTTTCATAAGGCTAGGCCCAACTTCATTAGTTCATCGTATCTGGGTATACACTTTTACACTGTGTAAACCCAATAAACAAGTATAACTGGTAAAATATGTTAAAAAAAAGATTCCTGCCTGAAATTATGGTAAATATAGCTTGGAATTGACCTCAACTACTCTGGAAAACCAGTAGACCTCAGGGAAATTCCCTTCACTATTTTGGCGAGAACTCTGTAAGCCGAATGTTTCCATTTCTTTCCGAGGAAAACCCCAAACCTAAAGTTTTGAATCTTTGCAAGCCACAAGTCATCCAGCCCCGCGAATAGGGCGAGCCCATAAACAAATCCGTCATTCCAGGGGTAGCATAAATATAAGAGGACGTGTATAGAATGTGCTCCTGGTCATTCTAATTCGGAACCACGTCTGGAAATGACTCTTTAACAACTTAGGCCAAAACATTAGCAAGTGAACCTATCTCGATCCTGCCCATTCGCTCTCCTTCTTTTACGTGGCCCCCGATTTTTGCTAATTCAGTTGCCCTAATCGCCACAAGCTATTCATTATTCTACTAGCTGTACCCCCGGTATAACATACGCCTGTCTAGCCAGTTCCCGGGTACCTAAGTGAAATACTTTACTGGGTAGCACGAAATGAAAATAACTTCGAGGCCCCCAATCTGTCTCCTCCCTGCCTCTCTCCCCACATTCTCCAGGTGCATGGTCAGATTTCCCCCCATGCGCCTACTCCCTGGTAGCCCTTTCCCCGCGCCACGGCCCCCCCCGCCCCGCCGATCGTCGTTGTGGGGTGGGGTGAATATCCCCACCCCCGTCGCCGCTCCCCCTCCCTTTGAACCCCTGTTGTTTGGTTTTCGTAGTGAAGTAAATGTATTTTTGCAATAGAGGACGCTGCTGTTGTGTTGCTGAATTGACTGTTTGTCCGTTCTGACACTAAGTGCGAAAAACCCAGCAACGATCGTGCAGACATTGATTGTTTCTCAACCATTTTTGAAAGCTCTTCCTGATTGTTACAGGGCACAAACATTGTAACGCACACACAAACGTTTGTTACTGATTGTTATGCACACACACACCTGATGATTTTGCTCAGTGCCTTCCAAGCCTTTTATATATATAGATTGTTTATTGTTAGCATCAGTTTTACAAGATCCGAACGGAAAAAATTCAAATACTTTCCAGGACTTTTTTTCAAAAACTAACATAATTTTTCAAGGATTTTTCTAGGTCCAATACAGTTTTTTTAACGACCGTTATTAAAAAAAAAAAAACTTTCCATCAGCTTTTTCCAGACACTTTCTGCAACTTTGATTAGTTTTAACAACCTACTGATGAAAACTTGTGGCACAACAAAATTTAAAAGAGAAGCTCAACAACAACAATTTGTGACAAACATTCAAATAATTTCAAACAAACCTCACGGCCGTCTTTAGTTATTTATTCATTTTATATTCTACGAGAGCCTAGAGGACTCAAAGCTAAGGCGTTATTTTCAATTACGAAAAAAAAAATTAATTTAGGACTTTCAAGGCAGTGGTGCACCAAGGGGGGGG
>JAHWFP010170309.1:0-17974 GCA_023313725.1 Lithobius niger
TGGCTAATAGGATTAACCTTGGCGGCCTTTCCTTTGGTAGAATGATATCACTACCTTCAAAGGCCAATCGTTTTTGGAAACTTGGCGGGTTTTTCTACCAGTTTTGGTTTTGGGTGGATATCACAACTTTCATAGGACTGTGAACGTACATAAGGTTACACCGTCTGTTTAAGATGCTTCAATCCCATTTTTGCACACACTGACTAACAATCGCTGATTTCGTTCGCTTCGCTCACTCAATCAGTGCAACCCGTTCAGTGGTTTTGTTTAGCCCTTCACCTTCCTCTTAATTTTTCAAGATTTCGTTCACATTTCGTCATGCAGAAACCCCCGAAGGTCGCTGTTACTAAAACAGCAGCATGCGAAGCAATTTATTGTTGGGTTATTAACAGAAAACCCTTTAGCTCGTGTATGCTCGTATTGTCACGTAACCATCATCTAACGTGCATCCCTTTATTCTTACGCAATCCACGGCAACGTTAATGTTTCTTTATTTTGTCCTTAGTTACAGTTCATTTTTAGTTCGTCCAGGCTTTTACAATAAATCTAAGGACCAGTCTTGATTGTTCAAGCCATTGTTGCTTAAAATCTTTGGTTGCAACTTGGAAAAGAAACGAAATTTAAATTCACCCGTGGCGAATTTCAAAACCCTCCCACGCATTTGTCCTGACCCCTACAACCCCCAAACCAACAAAAGGACCATCCTCAGATCACTATGCATCCGTGTGCAAAAGTTCAGGTACGTAGGCCTTCTCAATTTTGCGCTAGCCATGAGCAAAAAGTCTATGGGATTTAACATGGGAAAAATCTTATTAGCTAGCTAGCTAGCTAGCTAGACAGTAACATAAAAACAACGTTATTGACGCATCTTTTTCTCTATGATTGGTGTACACTCATCATTAAAATTTTAGTTATTCTTAATCTCTGACCCTTCTCTTTACATTTTCCACAATTTGAAACATTTCTGTCGCATTGGGATCCTCAACATGCCAAAATATGCTTTCAATTGCTTACAGTTAACAGACACATGTCTGCTAGTGAGCCGCCTTTTTATCATTAACAATCGGATGTCTACAATGGGATAATCTACTGTTACTTGGCGGCGACACACTAGCGTGTGTCTAGATTAGGGGCCCTGGCCTTCCGCCACACGCCCTCACTACTACAGGAGGAGTGAGATATAAGAGAACGATAATTTTGGTAGGATAACACTGTCTAGGCCCGCAGGGCCGAGCCATTGTTGTTTCTCTCCGAGGAAAGTGGCTGATAAATAATAAAGGCATGCACGTTAGATTGTGGTTACGCAAGAATACGAACATCCACGAGGGAACAGGGTTATGTATATAACCAAATCTTCTTACATTATAAACTAAAGTCTCATAGCAGAAATGAAACAACCGCAACGACCCCGGAAGGGAAACAATGAAAACGTGCGAGTGCGTCAATTCTTCGGCTTGAAGTTGAAACTGGACGTTGTTGCCCTGAAAAGAAGTTGAAATTGGCACATTGTTGCCTCGACTAACAATTTGCTCTAACAATTATCCTTCTAACCAAACACCGTCGTAATCTCAAGGGCAAGTATTACATGACGTCATGCACACTTCTTTTTCGCATCGCTTAAGCCACAGCGAAACACTGGGAGTTTGGGTTAGGGGGAAGTAAGCTGTTACCATTAAACATACGATTACGCATTAACTCAACCTAAAAGAGAATTTCTGGGGGTGTTTGCTATTAATTCAAATAACCATCCAACTTCAACTACGTATAGCAAAGAGGAGAAAGGGAAGGAAACCAAGAGGAGAGGGAAAGGACGGGATAAAAGGAGGAGGGGAGATGGGAGGGAGAGGATTGGCGGAAAGGGGGAGTGTTACACCAAAAAAAATCGACTGTTGCAGTGAACGATCAGGCAGCACCGAGCAAATACTGGCAAAAAACCAGGGGTCAAACAAATCCCTGGGCAAAGCCGGGTACGATGCTAGTAAAAATACTAAAATGCTTTGCGGCCTGATGTTTTAATAGCAGTCAACTTCAGGGATTTCTGCATGACAAAATGTGAACGATGAAAGCTAACGAAAAATTCTCAGTTTGGTTCATGTAACGGCTAATTATTTATAGACATAAAATTCATCAAGAAAAAAGGTAGAGATGAAGACAAGACGATGTGGCCTCTTGTACAGTATTGGAGAATGAAATTTAGACAGTTCTGAAGGGGCAACTACAAGTCTACATCGATTAATCATGCCTGGTTATGGGAAATCCTTAAATATTACGAAGTTGTTAAATTCAATAAACGAATAATAATTACCGCAAAATAAATACAATACTGTGTCTGCTATAGCAACTGAAAAAATAAAATTTCTTGAACACAGAATGAAGTCAGTCAATCGCATAAACTGCAAATCTCTATTTATGAAATCTGGATAGACCAAGAAAATATGGTGGCTTGTGCAGTCTCAGGAAAAAAGTATCATTATGCGTGATAAAACCTGTCTATAAAGTATTCAGTTGACTTTAAAAGTATGACTCCATTTAGTTATAAATATAAATAGAGTAACAGTTTTAAAATTGATTTTATTTTAAAGTCGATTTGAAAGTCAATTTTACGGTTTTATTTTAAAGAAATGCATTCAAGAAACGTTGAATTTAGGAATAAAAAACCGTGGAAAGACAAGCCTAGCGAAAAGAAACCTGTAAAAAAACAGCCAATGGGAAGAAATATAGAAATATTTCCGCAGAACGAAAGCCCAATGAAAAAGGAATGGACAGTACACTGCCAATGGAAAAAAAAATATGCCGTACAAATTTTTTTTTTAAATGTCGGAAATAACCGTAGGAAAATAGCCGGAGGAAAATGGTCGAAGGATAACAATCCGAGGAAAAAAACTAAGGAAAGAAAAAACATAAGGAAAAAACAGGTTCCTAATGAAATTTCTTACCTAACATAGATTTTTTTAATTTCTTTTATGCGAGGTACAGTGACAACCCGGACTACTGCACTGTGACTGAGGTTGGCACTAATGACCTGTCGATGCGCCATTAAGCCTCAATTTCTCCCCCCCCCCCCCATCCTACCAACCCAACCTATAAAAACAAAAAAACACTAAAGAAAACAGTAAACAGTTTCCTTCGGCTATTTCGTGGTCTTTTTTTTCGCGGCTTCTTTTTTCGTTTGATTTTTTTTCAAACTTTACTTTAGTTTAGTTTAATCCAGATTCGGAGTTTCATTTTCTGTCAGTGTGTTGCCGGCAGTTGTGATTAGCAGAGGTTTTACAATGTTTATTTTACAATGTTTAATCCCCCCACCCCTAACCCACCTCCCCTCCCTAACACGAAGCGCGGTGATTAAGTAGTGTCCGAGGAACCATGCCGAGAAATGACTGAGTTGAATATTTTCATCAATCAAGAACGAAAGTTAGAGGTTCGAACCTCTTACTGTAAGTTGAATGAAGCTGAATTGAAGATTTATATTATTAAGAAACTGTAAGCTGATCTGTTTGAACGAATACCGACCACGTTGATGTTTTTGTGACCTGAGGTTGCCTCAGTATATGTCGTCGGCTTAGGAATCAAAGTTAAAGTTTGGAACTGAACGTTTCACGACAGTCTGGTTACAAAACATGGGACAATTCAACCCCGCACGAAAAGTTTCCAATATCAACTTGCGTGTTGCGAATTTGACTGCAACGAATGCAAGCCCCAACCCCTTTTTTTATTTGTATTTTTGGTTGGTTTGAGGCGGGGATTGCCCCAGCGTCCTCCTCTTCCTCCCCCTCAGTGATTCCGCCGCTGGTTCTGTCAATAATTAAAGGAAAAAGGAAAACTAAGCCCAATGTGTTTCCGGAATTTTCATTTGCAGATTGCATTTTGTCGGTGAGTATTAGTTCCCAAAGTAAAATCATTAACACTATTTTCTTTCACCCACGAAGAACAAAAGTGTATTATGCCAGTGTTTAAACCGCACCAAGCCTTGTCATATCCAGACTAACTTATTAAAGCTCAGTCTGCAAGTCAGTGCTCACTTCGAACGTCTCTACCCGAGTGCGAGAAGTGGACTCGTCGTCCTAGAGTGTCTAACAGCTAAAACTGACTTAATGTAGTAACTATTCGTCAAAACAGTTTATCATTATTTAACATGAAATAGCCTATGCACATTCGTCATTTCTGAAACCAATATCTTAAAACAATCGAACTTTCGCAGCCATTCAGGTCCTGGAGGAAGTAATCCATAAAGGATCGTAGCAGAGAAGCTAACATTTTCTGTCTAAATTTCATTGTCCAAACTTGCACGTGTATATTAACTGTAAGGAACTAAAAGCATACCTTATCATGTCGAGGATATATCCGAATGCCGCCAAAATCTTTGCAAAGTGTGGAAAATGTAAAGGTAAGATGATGCAGGTATAAGCAAAACATGTGAAGGGGGACACGCTGATTAAGTGAGCGAAGCTAACGAAAATCAGCATCTGTTAGCCCAGTGTGCACAAAAATGGGATGAACAAACTTAAGTATGAGCAGCATGGACATAAAATAAACCAAACCGTGTGAATTTGGCTGATGTAATGGCTAATTCAGCAATGGCAAATGTGAAAATTATCAACGGTGAAAATTGATAGGCATAAAATTCCTCCATAAAGAAGGTAGACATGAAGATAAGACGGTGTGACTTTTTGTACGTTCATCTACTAAGTTACATGTGAATATTAACAGTAAGCAGCTAAAAGCATATGCTATCATGTTATCCGCCAGAAAAAAAAGATAGAGATGAAGATAAGACGGTGTCAACTTTTGTACGTTCACAGTCCTATAAAAGTTGTGATATCCACCCAAAACCAAAACTTAAGCAGACAGTATAAGAGAAACCGACAAGTTTCCAAAAAAGGGTCTGCCTTTGATAGTAGTGATACCATTCAATCAGGGAAAGGCCAAGGTTAATCTTACTAGCGAAGTTAATCGCACCGAATAATACTTTGGACGTTAAATGAAAACGAAGATTGCTACCGCGAGTATCAATGTTCTAGTTTTCAAATAACTTTCGAACTATATAGTCGGTGCGATTAACTTGGTTAATACCGATTAACCGTGGCGCCCATTCCCTGGTTGAATGATATCACTCCCTTCAAAGGTTGACCCTTTCTGGAAACTTTACGACTTCTGGTTATACTAGTTTTGGTTTTGGGTGGATATAGTTTTCAGTGGGTTCATTGTCTAGGGGACTCACTGCAGCTATAAATGCTCCGGTGACGGTCGGTTTAAGTCCAGAGAAGTCTGTGACGCGATTGAAGCTAGCTCTTGAAGAACGACGGGACTGAAACTCGAAGGAATTCAAGTTTTTCCCCGAATGAGGTATTATATTAGTAGATTGTTACTATCACCCCAAACACTCTTGAGTTGCATTTGGAGGGGTGGACTACTAGAATTGAACCCCGAAGTAACCACTGGGTGGGCGATAGTCATAAATACTCCTACACGCAAATTATTTTATCTGACCTGCGTTCTGCAAGATACAGTGTTCGAATTTTGGCTATACGTTTGCGGTTTTTTTTTCAACAGTTATCGTGGCGCCTTGCTAACGAATTGCTAAGCAACGAGGCGAGCAAAGACGAATCAAAAACTAAATGAACGTTGGTATAAGGCCATGGTGAGGGGCAGAAGTGAACGTCAGGAACATAAACGTTAACATCATTAAAAAAAAACAGTAATTAGGCAACGAAAAAAAAATTAGTTGTTTCTCAGGCTCTGCCTGGCGGTCAAATTTGGCCCTTGTCGATGCTTTTTATTTGCTAGTTCAAGCTAAATTTATTACCCTTACAAGGAAAAGCAATTCAGTTAGCTGAAAATAAGTATTATTTAGCCTAAATTAACCACTTTCAGCTCCGTAAAATTAAGTGTTTTGCAAGTTTTTCCGTAAAATTAAAATGCAAGTGTTTTGAGCAGTTGAAAGTAAGACTTGAGTTACTTCCAATAAAATAAAAAATAAAATAAAAAGCCTGGTGGCCCGCTTACTTTTTGAATGAAAATACCCGAGAAACAAACTTATTTCTTTTCACGGCCTTATCAGGTTTTCATTTTGGTTTTAATGTCATTATTTCATAAAAAGTAATGATATTTAAAACAAAAACCGCTTAAGCACAGCGTGCAGGACACAAGTCTCCAAACAATCTCTCTAAATTAGTGAAACATTAGTCAAACAAGATAAAATCCATGTAAGGCATGGTGCTAACACTAATTTTAAGCGACGCCTGAGTCCTGATGGTTGCTTCCATTGTTCCACGAAGCCTTACGTACTCTTACTTGTTAAGTGATTTTAAGGATTTTTTCTTATGCTTTTTTTGTTCGTTGCTTTAGCGTTCTTCGTAAGTATAGGCCTTTGTATTACTTTTATACCAGTCTCTGAAACTTTCCATAGCAACGTCTTCGTTACGGTATTCTTCGTATTTATTGACTCGAACCTTAGTTGCACCGATAAAGTTTGTTTTGACGTCATAAAAACGTCGTTAAAGCCAAGGTGACCATGAAAAGGATTATCTCTGCTCCTGTTGACCTTGAAGGTCGGACTCCTATTCATTCTATCGGCCAAACAAGACTGGCAGTGCTTGATAGCCGAACGAAATATGACGTCATCAGATAGTTTTAAAATCATATTGCCCATCTCTGCCAAGCTGCTATGCCATTATAAATTCAATTAAATTGTATTTGAAATGCTACACTGTATAATTATGACCAGTGATACAGCTGATTCGTTGAGGGCTCCGGTGCAGAGATTGCTAGAAGTCTCATGCCACCCTCCAAAAAAACTTGAGCACTTGGAACCGTCTGATGTGTAGGTTATTAAGTTATTGTATTAAACAAATATATTTATACGCCAAACTAGTTTTGTATTTGATAACAGATACAGGGTGTAACAAAAGTCCCAGATAAAGTCTCACAATATGTTAAGGGGTTGAAAGAAGAGATAGTGAAACCCTGGCAATGTAGGTTTGGTTGAAGGATATACCTTGCGCACACCCGGGATTTCGTCTGCCCCCCCCCCCCCCCCGGGGGAACCAGGGACCCAAACTCAGAAACTTCCACTGGAATGGAGGATAGAGGAATACCTTATTTGAACGACCTTCATTAGGCGAGTAAAGTGCCGCAATGATAGCTTCGATACGATGAGCCCATCCAAAACGGCGGGCTGTCAAACATTAGGATTTTCCTCCTCTGGATCCATTTGTTACTCAACCTAAAGACGTCGTAAAGGGACGCAGGTGCCCGCAAAAGGCTTCGTTCAATTTGGTTGGATGACATCCACAACATCTTTTGCGGTTTGAAACCCAGAGCATGGGCTTCAGTGTCCCCTCTCCCTCGGGCTCTCTTGTAATAATAATATGACCGATCTTGCTTATCTGTGCCCGATGGCGATTAGTAACCGCATAGATGGCAAAACATATTAAGGTACTTGCTCATGGACCTCTGTTACTGGAGACAGCTAACAATTGTAGGTACCCTGCAGTGTCGCCCACTCGGTGATTTGGGATTGGGTCTAGGACACATATTTCCCAAATGCATTACCACCCTTACGTTTGCAATTTCCTTTTAGTTGGGGGAGAGGAGCGGAGGCAGGGCAGACTGTCACGTTTTGTAAACGTATAGTATGTCCACATGGAATTACATGTACCATGGTCCCTTTAACTACAGTATTTTATTACCTAGCTTTGAATTTTAAATGGTATTATATTTTTGCTCAAATTAGATGCTCAAATTCCGCTCCTCTGACTTCTTGGCAGTGGTAGAGTCTGGCCTCAAACGACTGCCTTACATTTCTAGCCATTGTGGTATAACCGACTAACAGATGTCAAAAATCTGCAGCCGTAATTTTGCCAGATGTACCGGTCTTGTCTTGCAAACTCTATCTTTGACATAACCCCGAAGAGAGAAGTCCAGAGAGGACACATCCGGATATCGAGATGGTATGGCCATTCCACAGGCCCACGTCGACCTATCCATCGACCGGGGAATTCATTGTTGAGGTAGTTTCTGAGTGGTGTGTGAAAATGAAGAGGTGTGCCATCCTGCTGAAAAACGGGTTCGAAATCCTCGTCACCCTGTTCAATTACTGTAACGATTGCGGGGAGGATTGCATTTTCGAACATGTCTTGATAAAGTCGCCCATTTAGTGCTCCACCGATAAAGAAGGGCCCAATCCAATCCCCAAGATATACCAGCCCACATGTTTAAGTTTCTGTGGTCGTTGGGTGTGTGCTTCCTCCATCCTGTGTTGGTTTTAGTCTGCCCAATGCCCACAGTTGTGCCCATTTACTTCGCTGTGTATGAAAAAGTCCACTCGTCACTGAAACACAGTGATGATATCAGCCATTTGTTCACAAAACTGAAGTCTGCGGTCAGGGTCATCCTCATTAAGTTCCTGATGCAATAGTACCTTTAATGGATGGAATTTGTTCTTCTGAAGATTCAGTGAATAGTCTTCTTCTTACCCACCTCGTGGGTAAAAGACCGAACACTATTGCCTCGGATTAAAGTTAAACTTACCTGTGACATGGACCTGCACTTCATCCGCCGAACTAAGGGACGCCCGATCCTGGACCATCTTTGACACTGAACGTAGTTGTAAATTTCGCAACCAACATACGCAAATAAGAATGTGGTACTGGTCTATGTGGATGAGCTGCGTTAAACCGCCGCATTGTGTTATGAAAGTTCCTCTGTGCTTCCCTCCAGAGGCGTAACTTCAAAATTGGGGCCCGGAGGCGGGAGTGTTGTGGAGGCCTCCCCCCCCCCCTTCAAACAAATCCATCAGTTATTGCCACACTAGGTGAGAACCCAGAGGAGGGGGCCCCTTTCATTAAAAAAGAAAGGAGTTTTCCCATACAAGGCAAGAGCCCAGTAGAGGTCGCCTCCCTCCCCCTTCACACAAAAATGTTGTTTTTACGGAGCATGGGGGGGGGGCATTCCACCCGCCTTCATAAAAAAATCATTTTTTGCCACACAGGCGAGAGCCAGGAGAAGCCCTTCATAAAAAAAATTGAAGTTTTGCCACATTTAGGCAAGAACCCAGTGGGTCCGCCCCCCCCCCCCCAACCTTCATAAAAAAAATGAAACAATTAAGTTTTTGCAACACAAGACACAACTTTTTTTCACGCAATTCATATTCTACGGTTACAAACAAATTTTAAATTGGGGCCAGTGAGAGTGGGGCCCCCCAAAGTCGGTGGGCCCGGAGGCGGCTGCCTCCTCTGCCTCATTGTAGTTACGCCACTGCTTCCCTCAAAACAAAGATTATCTCAACTTTATCTTTATTCGAACGAACCATTTGTATGTGTTCCAGTTTTGCTGCCACTTGAACTCAGACAACTGAAATCACTGAAGGTACGTCTTCTCTGAAGCAAGCAACTGCACCTGGCAGTATTCCGAAACCAATGACTGAAATTGCAATCTTAAAGAAGACCCATCCACAATAATTCCTCCAACAAAACAGGTTGACCAGAAAAGATGTGCCTAGCTGAAGATAACTTGTAGGTGACAAGTTTGATACTCTTGCTACAACAGGACACATTTGCAGCAACCAACAAACAAATACAACATTTCATTTAAACAGCAAAGATTTAACACCATTAAAAATTCAAAGCTTGGTACCTAATACTGCAGTTAAAGGGAAGGGCCTTAAAATGTCATTTCTTTTGTCAGTAGTATCCCCTAAAGCAAATGTCTCAACATTGTTTAGCCTGGGTTAAATTTCTTGATGGCTTCAATACATACAAGGCTAATTTTCTGAGCTAATTAGCTCCCTTTTTACCAAAGTAGAAAACGTCTACCCTCATATTTTAAACACTTTAGGTGGTCCCTTAAATAATTCCACAGCTGTTGAAATAATATGAAAATTGCTTGTTGCAAGATTTTCTATTATTTCATTTAACGTTTGAAGCCATTGTCTAAATGGATTAAATTGGCGAAAGAGCTTGGCATTGGATATCACAGCTTGAAACGGCCAAAAAGCTTGGCGGGAATCCTTAACAAGTTTTGTTTTGGGGTGGATCCCACATCTTTTTGTTCCAAATTGATAAAATCCATTTTTTTTTCTCTTAGCAATTACGGATGGAAATTCCAATCCAGTTTTATAGTCCCTTTCTTTTTGGTTGGTTTAGTTCCGTTTTGAGAACATCAGTCTGGTTTCAAGTGAACATAACATTTCAGCGACACTGTGGTTTACGCAACCTTACAGAAAAGCTTATTCGTGTTCCTTTGCTGTTTTGACTTTGGTTCACGTAAACCTTACCTTTAACGTCAACTGATTGCGTTTTTAACTGAACGCTGCTAACAAACTAATCCACGTTTAGATTTTTTTTCTAATAAGTTGACGTGTGTCTTAGTCAATGTCGAGAAATAAACTGAACTCGCTTTTTTTGGCAGTCAGGAATAGACCAGCGCTATTAGGCCATTTTTTGACGAAGTTTAGAAAAATTCCCTTAAAGATGAAACTTGGCAGATACGTTCAGAAATAGACCCCTTAAATCCCACTGGAGCTTTCGCCGCAATTTTGAAAAAAATGGCCACTGCCGGCTACCAAATTGTCTGTTTTCTTCAATCGCACACAAACTTTCACTCCTACCAGTACTAAAAAGCTTAAAACGTAGGTATTAACACCGACCATGGCCTTTTTAACCCGATTTTGATGTGACTCCAGTATTCTAGTCGGCAGAGCAATTATTATTGCAGAGCACTAGGCAGAAATCATTAATGTACTCTTTGCCCTCACTTGGAGATCGAACCACTGAACCGATTTTAGAGTTCTACAGCTTAAAACGTAGGTATGGTCAAGGCCTAGATCCTTTTGCAGGCTATTTTAATGTAACTAGAATATTCTTGACACGGATAGCCAAACGGGCTAGAACGTTTGCTCTAACCTAGAGATCGAACCAATGAACTGATTTTCAATTTGTACAGCTTAAAATGTAGGTATTAACACCAACCAGGGCCTTTTGAACACGATTTTGATATGACTGCAGTATTCTCGTCGGCAGAGCAATTATTATTGTAGAGCACAGGGCAGAAACCATTAAGTGGAGTAACAAATTTTTGCAAATCAAGCTAGAAACATGAAATTTGGCACACAAGTCTTGGACCCCATGAAATACCCGCAAGTGTCTTCAGCGCCTCACCTCCCCCTCCTAGCACCCTCCGCTCCATGCCCCCTCCCAGGGGCTTTGGCAACAAATTCTTATAGATCAAGCTAAATTCATGAAATTTGATGCACAAGTCATTCTTAGTAGCATAAATCGAATCAGCCATGGAACCCACATGAAATACCCACAAAGGGCCCCTAGCACCCCCCTGTGCCCCCTCACTGTGGTTTGACCAACAAATTCTTGCGGATCGAGAAAAAAGCATGAAACTTGGCACTCAAGTCATTCTTAGCATTACAAATCAAACCAAGCATGGGACCCCCACGAAATATCCCAAGGGGCCCCCTAGTGCTCCCTGTGCCCCCTCTCTGGTGCTTGACCAACAAATTATTGCAGATCGAGCTAAACGCTTGAATTGCGATACACAAGCCATTCATAGTAGTACAAATTGAACTATGTATGGAACCCCCTCGAGATAATCTACAAGGCACCCCAACGATCCCCCCCCCCCCCCACCCAGTGCTCCCTCCTTGAGGCCTGACGAACACATTCTTCCAGATAGTGCTAAAAGAATGAAATCTGGTACACAAGTAATCGTTAGCAGTAGAAATCAAACTATCTATGGAACTTCCGCGATATCCTCCAAGGCTCCTCAGCGCTTCCCCCCTATTCCCGCTCCATGAGGTTGATTTCCGAAAAATTTCTTGTTCATCGTACTGAAAGCATGCATTTTGGTACACAGATCATTCTTAGTACTAGAAATTGAACCAGCCATGGATCCCTATGAAATACCACCAAAGCCTCCCCCAGCATCTCCCCTACCTGGGCACCCCATGAAACATCAATGACAAACAAATTCTTGATGAATGTACTAAAAGCATCCATTGTAGCAGTGGAAATCCAACTACACATGGAACCCCATGAGATACACCCACCCTCCAGTGCTTCCCTGTGTCCTATCCATGAGGTTGATGATCAACAATTCTAGTTCGATTTGTACTGTTAAGAATGACTTGTGTACCAATTCACGTTTTAGCACGATCAGCAAGGATTTGTTGGTCATTTGTTGGCCAAAATTGGAATTTGGAATTGCAAATTGGAGTTGGAATTTGTTAGCCTAAATTCGTAGTACCAAAATTCGTAGTACTACAGGTGAGTGTGGTAGGGGGACAGGAAAGGGCCTCAGAGGATATCTTGAGAGATTCCATAGCTAGCTCCATTTATTAGCTAAGAATTGACTTGTGTACCAAATTTCAAGCACTCAATGTTCATAATTAGCCCAAATTCTGGCCCGTAACAGCTGTACTAATCGTGAAAATCGATGCTCAATTTTACAACATAAAACATATGTATGATGAAAGCGTATGCCCTTTTGAACGCTATTGTAATGTGACTACAATATTATTATTGTTGTTGTTGTTCTTCGGGAAATTTTCCTCTCACAGAAATCTAACCAAAGAACCGATTTTCAAGTTTTATAGCTCTTAAAATTGAGTATTAAATAAGCTTTCTTATAACAGTTAATTTAAGGTGATTACAGTATTCTTTTCTGTGTTATTCTTGCTGAGACAAGAAAAAAATGGATATTAGTATTAAAAAATGGTTAAGCGTATAAAATACGGATGTAAGCCTTAAAAAACTTAAAGCCATAAAGGAACAGATATCAGAAAAAGAAATGTAAGCCATCAGCGGCGCACTAATACGTGTAAAAAAATCTCCAGCTTGTTTTTTGGGTCGCTGGAGATTCTTTTACACGTATTAGTGCGATGCTGATGGCTTACATTTTTTTTTCTAATATATGATCCTTTACGGCTTTAAGTTTTTTATGGCTTACATCCGTATTTTATACGCTTGAGCGTTTTTTAATATTAATAAAAATATAAGTGATAAATTACATACACACTATATTACAGCCCATCTAAAGACGGGTGAATTTATTTTATAATGTCACTATAACATAACGTGGCCCTTTTTTGTTGGTCTTGACTCACTATCGCCCTCAATTCCCCTCCCTGCCCACTGCACATACTGACATAAAAAAAATTACTAGGCACTTTTTTTTTAATCTGGTCTTCACTAACTACAATGCAGACCTTTGAATACACCGTTGCTTACTCTATTATGTGTTCCTACAGCCCCCCCCCCCCAAAAAAAAAACGTTTTATGGAGATGCCTCAGTAACATCCACCAACCCATATGCTTGCGTATATTCTAAAATCTACGTTCGCATCCAAACCTCCCTCCTCAACCCCAACATGCAGCGCGTACTGCGCGTCACTACTTCCCAACTTTTCCCGGATGGCATCCTGGCAGTGGTGCCCAGAGGGGGGAATCGGTGAGGAACAACTCCTCACTGGCATTTTAAGGGGGTAAGGGGTGGAAAATATCGATAAATTTATTATGCAACAACAACACATCACCAGTCACCGCAACACAACATTACCCGTCAACAGTCAACCCAACACATCAGTATAGAAAAACACACACAAAATATATGTTTTAGTTTATAATTTTCTGCACGGTTGAATATTGATAGAAAACGAAACTGAACAGTAGATGCTGTTACCGCCACACCCTTTGCTATGACAGGATAGAAATAACGCGTTTGAATACAACATGGCCGAAAGTGTGTGTGTTTGTGGTGGGGTGACACCCAACCAATAATCCAAGTCGGAAATATGGGAGTACCATTTTTAAACTGGAGGGGGGGGGGGCCTTTGATATGAAGGGGTAACTCCTCACTGGATCTGGGGAGGGGGATAAGCACCATTGCATCCTGGAAGCGTTAGGCAGACAGTCGCCTGGCTCATTATGAGATATGTGAAGCAAAATGTGATTTCGGCCTTGGTCAGACGCCAGGGACGTTTGAGTCGTGATCTATAGTTCATTGTTTCGAATCCTGGTCATGCCAAGTCAATGTCCGCAATAAGGCTTGCCACATCTTAACTATTTTTAGCGTATGATTTTCTCTGCTGTGATATTGTTTTCCCCATACTCCTATATTTTTTTTCATTTGGGTTCATGTCGATTGTTTCATGTAAAAGATCCTGAGTATTTCCTATAGTTAAGTTGTTCCTGTCCGTCCCGAGATAACCTTAGCAGTTAAAAAAAAAAGATGTTAATTCGACTCTTTCCTCTATCTACATTTCCTTTCCTGTGTGTGGGAGGGATAACTCGTTCTTTAGAAGAAATGAAATTATCTGGAATACTTATTGTATGTAAGAGTTCAAAAAACTTGGCGAGTTACGAGATAGCCTGCAAACAGCACTTGGTGCCACTCGAGGAGCTAAATGAAAGTTGAGACTTTCCAGTAGCCTTTCTTTAAGCTGATTTCGGTAGCAAACGTTTGGTCAGAACCGGTTATCACGTACTAAATTAACACGCTTAAAGACTTTGATAAGATAAATTACTAAAATGTTGCATCACTATCGTTTGTTCGAATATAAGATTACTTGTGTCTTGGAGACAGAACGCGACCATCCAGACGAAAATTCAAGGTTGGGCACAACGTCTAACCAAAACACGGTAAATCGCCCCAAGTAAATTTCTATCACAGTTCGACCTGGACGTTGTTTTTTCTTTTCTTTTTTTCTTTTTCTTTTTTTTTAGTCACGCGCTGGGCGAAGCAAATTGTTAAGGTTTTTGTTTGTCACCTCGATAACTTCTGTACCCCCGTTGTCCAATTTAGTCTGGTAGCAGGGCCTAAAACCTGGAAGTAAGGTCCACCCAATGTTTTATGGTGTTTTGTGTTTCTTCAAGACATACTTAATTGAATTCCGCAGGGTGCCACTTTTTCACCGTTGAGCAAATTTAAATATTCAAGATGGCTGAAAAATCATATATCGGCCATATCTTCGCTTGTAGAACAGACAGGATAATCATTTGGTGTCTAATACTACGTTTTCAGGGTCAAGGAATACTAATAACGGATTATCCTGTTGATAAAATATACGCCCTTTTTTTTAGAGGCTGGTGTCACAGTCACTGTTCAATTTTTCGCTCATTTTCAACTTCAAATGCTATTCTGCCGTTTCTAATTTAGGTGAACACCGCAATTAGATTCGTCGAAAGGTGGGAACGTCTTATTTGCACCAAGGGTAAATAAATTGGTTTATCATTGTTAGCGACCGAGCTATTCCCTTCTTATATGTGGCGGTATCACAGACACCGTTCGATTTTTCGCTCATTTTCAACTTTCAACTACTATTCTGACGTTTCTAATTTAGGTGGACGACTCCGATTCGATTCATTCGACAGAAGACATTCCCACCTTTCGAGTGAACCTAATTGGAGTCATCCACTTAAATTACAAATATCGGAATAGCAGTTGAAAGTTGTAAAATCGAACAGTGACAGTGATACCAGCCCCTAATAAAAAGGGCGTAGCTCGGTCCCTACCAATGATACACCCTTTTAATTACCCTTGATGCAAAGCAGATATTCCCACCTTGCGAATGAATCTAATTGGAGTACCCCACATAAAATAGAAACGGCAGAATAGCAGTTGAAAGTTGAAAATGAGCGAAAAATCGAACGGGAACTGTGATACCAGCCCCTAAAAAAGGGCGTAGTTCGTTCCATAACAATGATAAGTCCATTTATTTACCCGTGATGTAAAGAAGGCATTTCCACTTTTTGAATGAATATAATTGGGGGGTCTTCCACCTAAATTAGAAACGTCAGAATAGCAGTTGAAAGTTGGATAAGCGAAAAATCGAACGTAACTGTGACACCAGCACAGTAAAAGGGCGTATATTTTACCAACAGGATAATCCGTTATTAGTATTCCTTGACCCTGAAAACATAGTATTAGACACCAAAATGATTATCCTGTATGTTCTATAAGCAAAGATATCGCCGATATATCATTTTTTTAGCCAACTTGGCCGCCATCTTTAACATTTAAATTTGCTCAAGGGTGACAAAGTGGCACCTTGTAGAATTTCATTAAGTGTGCCTTGATGAAACACAAAACACCATAAACGCCATAAGGTTGGGCGGACCTTACTTCCAGGTTTAGGTTAAATATGCCATTTGGCAACCGGACTAATTCATTCCAAATTTTCCACAAGTGTGCTGTGCTTTTCCCAATTTGTGATTTTAAGTTTGCCTATCAATAAAACCAGGAAAAAATGAAAAAGAACCCGCAGGCTCGCTTCATCGGCTACATGACAAGAAAACAACCTACCCTAGTAGCACTACCCAAAAGGGGATGCAGGCCGACTTCCAGATAGTAAAAAATTTAAAGTCAAACGCAGTTTCATATGTCGTGTGCTCCATACCTGAACATTTCCACCAATGTCTTTAATCTGCTGGCGTTGTGGGAAAATCCCCACCAACCTTAACTGTATGCTTCGGCCACAAATTCGAAACACGCCAATCAAGGCATTAGGGAATCCACCTAAGTCAAATGAGGTACGATTTTTCCAAGAAACGAAACTAACACTTTCTGGTCCCACATTAGGGCACTTAGAGCACATGCCCACCGTCTCTTTTCTGGATGCCCTTTTGGCAGATCAATTATGAAGAAAATCCATGTAAATAAAGGCAACAACAATAAAAAAATAAAAACATTAAAACAAAGGATTGAAACACTACTTCCAGAGTTCCAAACTCGATATGGGCCAATCGTTACAAGTTTATTTTTAAAACACCTATTTTTATTAGACCCATGAATACAGCAGGGGAGTTATGGAAATAGAGCCTTGTTTAACTCTAACACTGACAATGTGCTCTTTGACCTTTTTTCAGTGCTCTTTGCCCTTCATCCCGATAGATGAAGGCATTTTTTTTTAAATTTGAAACAGGTAGACAATTATATTTTTGTGTTATTACCGTAAATCACATATTAACAGCCCCGGCAAAGCTACGCCCCCCCCCTCCTAAAAGGCTTTATGATTAGAATCGTGAAATTACCTAATTGCCCCCCCCCCCCCCCAAGGTGGGTGTACCTAGGTTATTTCACGATTTCTGACCTTAAAGCATTTTAGATTGTAATTTTACTGCTAGAAATTGACTAAAAGCATCATACATTTAAGGAAATCAATGTTTTACCCCTTAAATCATGGCTTTCTGCACCAAAGTCAACTAACACATTTCATACATAGAGCAAACTAAATAAACTAGTAAACTAATGAACTAGTAAATTAATGAACTAAATTCCTGAACAAATACGAATAAATACATTGTATTAACACTAGACCAGCCCCAGATCACGTACATGAATGATCGCATAAACGCCGAATTTTCTGTGATGGAATTAGGCCTAGACGTTCTCCCTGAACAGAAGTAAGATTTGAATTACATTTTTGTTGCGGCCCACCACCTTTTTTTTTATCGAATTAATTTTAACAGCCCATGGATGTTTCATAGGCAATTTACGGGAGTTTTAGTCTGAAATATGACAGTCATTTTTCTTTGGGGTAGGAAAAATTGTACCCAAAGGTCACAGAAAGTATGACAGCAAAAGCACACCTGTGCCGTGGCACAACATGCAGTTTGAGCCTGAATTCAACTACTCACAATAAGGATACGCAAAACCAAAAATTCGCCTGCAATTGACTTTTGGGTTTTGCACATCCTTATTGTGAGTATTTTCCCTAAAGCCAAAGTAAAACGGCAGTGATGTTTGTGTTTCGATATTTTAGTTTTTTATACTGCCAACAGGCAACAATACTGTACAGAGTATGCCATGCGATACGAGAAAGATAAGAATGATAGAATTACAACCTGCTCAGCACAATTTTAGGTACGGAAAAATTTAAATAAAAGCCATTTTGGCCCCAAACCTATTGACCCTGGTGGCGATCGCCGTCTATATGGTCGGGTCAGTCTGACCCTGATATTACGTTTAA
>JAHWFP010170311.1:0-20053 GCA_023313725.1 Lithobius niger
GTATCGGAATGGTAATGGTTATCAAGATAGTCAAGGTAACAGAAACAATGGAGGGAGTGGTAATTCGCAAAATGGTGGAGGCAACCAAGGGAATGGTACTAGTAACTATGGGAACAGTAACAATGGTAATGGTAACAATAGCAATAGTGGTACTAGAAATGGTTCAGGTTATAATGGTACGAGCAATGGTACTACAGCTTCGGCTTACAATGCGCAAGCAAGGCCGCACGCTAACGACAATAATCAGTCTGGTAGGAGAGCGCCTTTAAAGGCGGACGAGCCACGAAAGTGCTACATTTGTAGCTCGAGCTCGCATTTGAAAAGGGATTGTCCCAACAATGGTACCAAAGCCTCAGTGGGAAATGTATGTACTCAATTGCCTAGTGTACACAGTGGAAAGGAGGTTAGCTCTTTTAGAGGTAAAAGTGGTACACAGTCGGTGGAAAGCCAGTTATGTAAGAAATGTACGATTAATGGAAAGCCTGGTAGTTACTTGCTGGATACAGGTGCATTTATGGATGTGGTTTCAAGTAAAATAGTAGAGCCTAGTTCGTTCACTGGGAAACGAGTTGTTTTGTCGTCAGTCATAAGTAAAAACGTGACTGAGTTTCCTGTGGCAAAGGTAGAATTTGCTACAGAGGATGGCTACATTATGCTGGAATGCGGTGTGTCGCCATATTTCAAAGGAGAATCGTACGACCTTTTGCTTAGCCAAGAGTCTTATGAAAGGCTACAGAAAGTTGAAACAAAGGTAAACAAAACGGTGAATGTGATAACTAGGTCGAAAACAGCTATCAATAGAAAGAAAAGTAACGAAAAGCAAGCTGTAGATCAGTTTATTGATGGTGAAGTATTGGATAGTCTTTTTAAAGTGGAAGATGAAGAAATGAAGGAAAGTGTTAGAAATGTTGCAAGTAAAAAGGAGGTAATGGCTGAAAGCTGTGAAAGTGGTGTCAAGGTCGAAGATAATGGGCTTGCACAAAAGGATACAGATGATCAGTCACAATGCGTGTTAGCCAATAAACAAGCTAGTGTTGTGGCTGACTCTGTACAGGGTAGGGGAAGGACAAAAACAGTTGCAAGGAAAGAAAATTTAGGTTTGTTGACAGCAGGATTTCAAGACTTGTTAGCTGTTAAAGCTGAAGTTTTAAAGCAAAGGCAGGTGCTTGATCCTGGGTTGGAGGGATGTCAAGTGGCAGCTGACATTGAAGGTACATCTTTTTTTTGGAAGGATGATGTCTTACGTAGGAAATCGTCGGCAGTAAATGGCACCAAAATGTGTGACCAGGTAGTGGTACCAAAAATGCTTACGGAGCAGCTGGTAATAATGGCACATGCTAATGCCTATTTTGGGCACATGGCCACGAAAAAGACTATTGCCAGGCTGCGTGAAGTATTTTATTGGCCAGGAATGTGTGCACAGGTTAAGGATTGGATAAAGCGGTGTGAAATCTGTCAAAAAAATGGAAAAGGCTTGAGAAAAGGGAGGGAGGAAATGATTTTGGTTCCTGTTGTGGAAGAGCCTTTTCTTAAGGTGGTAATCGATTTTGTCGGGCCTTTCAAAGTGACATCCAAAGGAAATAAGTATGTCTTAACGGTATTGGATATGGCGACTAGATATCCGGAAGCAGTGGCTGTCAGGGAGGCTAACTCACACACGGTAGTAAATGAGATTTGTTCAAGGGTTGGGTTCTCTGTGGAACTCCAATCGGTTCTTGGAAAACTGTTTGTTTCTGAACGGGCTGCTTGTTTCTTGAAGGAGTGTGAAATAGGCCTTGTAAATAGTAAGCCTTATCATTCGCAGTCTCGGGCTGTAGAAAGGTTGCACAGAACGAGGGTAGACTGTAGCAGGGATTTGGATTTGGAGTATCCTGACAAAGGGAATGATGTTTTAGCACCAGCTAAGTTTACAAGTACGTCTACTTTTTGTGAGACAGCAAACTTCACTCCAGCGGAGTTAGTTCACGGAAGTAAGGTGAGGTTAAAGAGGGAAATCGCAGATGGAAAGAAGGAAAGATGGAAAGATGAGTTTGCACAAGTTACTACTAGTAATGAGGTTGGAGTCAATGTCAAGGTAGTGGAAGGACAGAATGGAGTGAAAGATAAAGAGTTATACAGGCGATCTCAGGTGTGGGATTCCGGAGGGAAACCTGGGAATGTCACGAGCAGACAAGTAAATGAGGTAGCTATTGGTGGCCCTCTGTCTGCAAGGGTAAAGCAAAAGTGTAGGTGCCGAGTTGTAGTGAATGTGGAAGCAAAATCTGCTTTATTGGTTATAAACACGAAGAAAAAAGTCAAGTCTAGGTTAGGATTGACTGGTGATGGCTTGCACATGTTAAACAACTATGCAAAGTTGGTATTGCCTTTAGCTGTCAGTGTGAACAAAGGGGCACCGGACAAAGTGGGAGGGGGCAGCAGTTGCGGGAAAGCTTTTCTCAATCTGCAGTGTGTGCTTGCTTCTCCCAAAGTGTTGTTGAATTCTGTTTCTGACAAAGTTTTCTGGTTGTTGTTAACATGCAAGGTTTACAGTGTTGTTGTTAGCATTGTTTGGATATGTGTTGCATGTTTACTTTTTGCTGGGGAAAGGGGGACAAACGCCCTAATGCTGAGTGTAGGGGGGTTTGCCATGGCAAAAATGTGTTTTCTCCAGTGGTGAACAGTACTTTTGAGTTGGATCCAGGGAGGTGGATTGTTGTGTGTGGTATTTTGTGGTATGGTGTGTTTAGGGTGGCAAGAGAAGTGATGGAGCGAAAAGAAAGTTTTTTTGAAGGCTTTCTTGTGGTGTGTTGTAAGCATAAGTGGATGGATTGCTCGTTAAAGAGAGAGTTTCCTGAGTGCTGCAGAGTGTAAAATTGGTGTGTCGTATTTGGTGTGTCAGTGGGGCCGTTTGGTATTGAGATGGTCCTGTTGCCGTGTTGTGGATGTGGAGTGGTGCTGTGGAGTGCAGTGGTGTGTAGCAATGTGCAGAAGAGTGCAGCAGTGTGCAGAGGTGGCAGTGTGCAAAATGTGTTGTGCAGTGTTGGTGTGTTGTGCAGTGCAGCCGAAGTGCGGTGAGGTGTTTGTGCTCAGAGGGTTGGAGATTGTTCTTTGCCTTCTGTACAGCGTTCCTGGTGATATGCATCACTAGTGGCCTGCACTTACCGTGATTTGTTGTGGACGAATCACAGCGTTGGGTTGGAGGTGTAAAGTTGCCATCTCTTGCTTGCTGACTTGACCGTAATTACCTAATGACTGTAATTAGGGCTAATTACGTCGTTCTATTCGAACGCTGCAAAGATACATTTGCCAAGTGTGGTATGCGGGCCTTTAGCTACAATTTCCACGTGCGAGACACGTGCGTTCCTTGCCGAAAGTGTTTCCATATTTTGTAGCGAGAACTAGCCCTTATATTGAAGATGGTTTGGCGCGAAGGGAAGTCTTTCCCAACAAGAACGCAACAAGGACAGAACTCTATGCACGAACTGTCTTGTTGGACAATTTCTCGATTCATGTGCGGATTGTTAAATGTTTATTTTTTGTAAATTGCGTTATGTCTAAGGAGGAAGTAAAGAAGTTTGAATTTAACAAGTCTGCAGTGAACCCTTGAAATTACAGTGTGCCAAAATTCAGCTACGTAGGCTTTCTCAATTTTGCGCTACCCCTGAGCAAAAAGTCTACGGGATTTAACATGGGAAAAATCTTATTAGCTAGTCAGCTGTCTAGCTAGCTAGCTTGACAGTGACATAAAAACAACGTTATTGACGCATCTTTTTCTCTATGATTGGTGGACACTCATCCTTTAAATTTTAGTTTTTCTTAATCTCTGACCCTTCCCTTTACATTTTCCACAATTTGAAACATTTCTGTCGCATTGGGATTTATCCTCAACATGCCAAAATATGCTTTCAATTGCGTACAGTTAACAGACACATGTCTGCTAGTGAGCCGCCTTTTTATCATTAACAATCAATTTTTTAAGAATCGGATGTCTACAATGGGATGATCGACTGTTACTTGGCGGCATCTTTCTGTTTATGAATGGCCTTTAACTTTCATTTTTTCTTTAACCTGCACCTTTCCCTTACATTTACCACAATTGATAGATTTCTGTCGCATTGGGATTTATCCTCAACATGCCAAAATATGCTTTTAGCTGCTCTTACAGTTAACAGAAACATGTCTGTTAGTGAGCCGCAATTTCAATTTCAATTTTATTTCCAAGACCTTTGACCCCAGGCCGCACGCTCTATCCCCCCCCCCCCCCCAAAAAAAAAAGTACAATCAGTGAGCCGCTTTAATGCTTCAATGCTTTATTCGAGTCAAAATGGCCTTGAAGCCGTACACTCGGTCAAGGAGACTTAAATACTACTTAAATCTAACACACCCAGTACACCAGTACACCCAGTATTCCCCAGTGAGCCGTCTTTTTATCATTAACAATCAATTTTTAACAATCGGATGTCTACAATGGGCTAATCTACTGTTACTTGGCGGCGACACACTGGCGTGTGTCTAGATATTTTAAAATAAGTGATAGAGATTTCTAGTTGCGCTGAAGAGCCTCTTACGATTCTTATTCAGCCGAGATCTTGCCGAGAGGAAAAACCAGACCGGAAACTCCATCCGAGATGGCGGCCATAATGGCATACAGAAGGCGATCTTTGAGTGGTTATCTTCCCCTTCCCCTTAAAATGGTTTTCTTTTTCACTTTTCTTCTACCTTCTAGCTTGTGTAAGACGTCGTACTAGTAATGAGTGATTTTTCGGTCTTGTTTGAGGTTGTTGCTGATCTGTGTTGCTGGGGCCGATAGCCTAGTGCTGACTGCAGTCGAATAAAATCCAGGGTGAAAAAAAAGTCTGATTTAAATGGCTGAAGGAAAAACAAGGGCTCGGAAAAACAGCCAGGCTACGGAAAAAAAGGAGAAGAAAAGAAAAGCCATGGGAAAAAAATAAAGGTGAACAAACGGGGGGGGGGGGGGGGGGCAGTAGCATAAAAAAAGGGTTTCGAAGTAGTTTTTTGGTGAACCACGTATCCGGCCTGGTGAAATTCTAATCAGTAACTCACCTAACCAAACAACTTCAACATGAAAAAAAAAAGAGGACACCACTTTTTTTTTTACTTCCCACATTGGCTTTTCCCATTGGCTTTTTTCCCCACGCCTTTTTCCAAAGGCCTTTCTTCCGCGTCTTCTTTCATCTGCATTTTTTTCCTTTTTAGCAATTGTTTCTACACGCATAACCAGATTACTGACGTACCTCCTTTTCTGGTGATTGTCTGGTGCACCAGGTCGAATCCGGGTTGCATCGCCCAAAAGAAACGGCTCCTGGTACTACGTTTTTCTAGTGTATGACTTTCGCTAACGGCCCGTTTCTGTTTTCCCCATTTAGTACGGAGGATATACCTAAAATTGTGCATTTTTATCATAAAAGCATGAAACTTGGCAGGAATGTTGTTTACATCAAATTAAGAATTTTAAGCGTTGTAGGCATTCTCCTGAAGTGCTATGAGCCGCCATATTGGAAAATGGCGGCCCAATTGTCTAAAATCGTGCATTTTTATTATAAAAGCCTGAAAATTGGCAGGAATGATGTTTACTTAGAATTATTAGGCATTTAAACATTGTAGAAATTCTCCTCAACCGCTATGAGCCGCCATATTGGAAAATGGCGCCCAAATTAATTGTTTTCCATAGATCTGAAAAACAGCCCGAAATGGACTTGTTTAAGATTTTCTGAAAGGTGGCGATCTATTCTTTCCATCAATCCTAACCGAAATTGTTTAACTTAGATAGCGACCGTCCTACACCCATTTAAAGGTGAAGAGGTAATGGCGTAAGCGCATGATGATTTTCGAATTCAAAGTGCTCTTGCGAGCTCCCTAATAGCCCGAAATGGCCATGCTTAGGATTTTCTGAAAGGTATGAATCTATTCTTTCCTTCAATCCTAACTGAAAATGTTTAGCTTAGATAAGAATACAAATGTGAGCATAACTGTGGCACTTTGAAATTGAACTAGACGCTACACCAATTACAGCTACACATTTAAACGAGTGTAGGATGGTCCCTATCTAAGCGAAACAATTTTCGGCTAGGATTGATGGAAAGAATAGATCGCCACCTTTCAGAAAATCCTAAGTTATGTCAATTTCGGGCTATTAGAAGGCTTGCAAGCGCACTTTGAATTCGCAAATCCCTATTCGTTTTCGCCATCCTTTAAATGAGTGTAGAACAATTCCTACCTAAGTTAAATAATTTCGGTTAGGACTAATGGAAAGAATACATCCCCACCTTTCAGAAAATTCTAAGCATGTTCATTTCGGGCTATTAGAGGTATCGCAAGACCGCTTTGAAGTCGAAAATCACCATACGCTTTTGCCGCTATGCCGTTACCCCTTCGCCTTTCAGTGGGTGTAGGACGGTCCCTACCTAAGGTAAAAAAAAATCGGTTAGGGATTGATGAAAAGAATAGATTCCACCCTTTCAGAAAATTCGAAGCACGTCCATTTCGAGCTATTGAAGGGCTCGCAAACACTTAGAACACGAAAATCACTATAACAACCAATTGAAAAAAGGAGTGTCCGTGTGAATTAGGGGTGATAATACTTAAAATTCGATTGTGTGGTTCAAGGGTTGCTTTTACGTAAAAGATGTATAATCCCTTTCCTGTCCAGGATTGTATGCTGAACGTCTTTGCTTCACGTTATGCTTTTGATTTGTTGACGGTAAAGGAGTTACAGCCAGAGAACCGTTTTGGGGACAGTAAGTCACCCCCTCCCCCGCACCCTCGGGGGGTTTTTTGAACTTGCTATCATATAGCTTTTTTTTTCCAGTTACCCTTCATGTACATTCATACCATACTCAACGCTTTTCACAAAAAGTGAACAATTCCTTCAATTTTCAGCACTATAAAAAACCTACGGCATATAGTATGGATTTATAATGATTCATTCTTACCATTTCCAGTACTTACTTCTGGTAGTGATTAGTATATCATTGGAAAGGAAATGTCAAGAGGAACAATAAGGGCAAGGGATGTAATTTCGCTAACTGTGAAAGGGAATTCAAAGTGTCGTATTCAAATGCTATTTTGAAAAGAAAATGGCGTCTTTTCACTAATACATTAGTATCACTTCCGGTAGTTACTTCCGGTTATGTTTGGTATCATTGGAAAGGATACTTCAATAAGAACAATAAAGGAAGAGTGTATAATATTGCTAACTGTGAAAGGGAATTCAATGTTTCAATAAATAACATTGAAATTGTCGAATTCGGGCAAATGGCCTGTACCATTAATCATATCCGCCCAAAACCAAAACTGGTATAAGACAAGCTACCAAGTTTCTAAAAAGGGTCGGCCTTTGAAAGTAGTGATATCATCCAACCAGGGTAAGGCCGCCAAGGTTAATCCTGTTAGCCAAGTTAATCGCACCTACTAGTAGTTCAAAAGTTAAATGAAAACTAAAAGATTGCTACTAGTGCTAGCAAGCTTCAAGTTTTCATTTAACGTCTAAAGTATTATTTGGCACGATTAACTTGGCTAATAGGATTAACCTTGGCGGCCTTTCCCTGGTTGGATGATATCACTACTTTCAAAGGAAGACCCTTTTTAGAAACTTGGTGGCCTTTCTTATACCAGTTTTGGTTTTGGGTGGCTATCACAACTTTCATAGGCCTGTGAATACAAAGAACCCCACGGTCTAATCGTCACTTCTTCCATTTTTATCAGGGAGTATTTTGTGTTTCAATCCCATTTTTTGAGCGCACTGGCTGACTGACATTGATTTTTGTACGCTGCGCTCACTCAATCAGCGCATTCCCCTTCAGTTGCCCCTCCTGAGGTTAATTTTAATCACGCATTGAAGCTGGAATGGCTCACTCAATCACAATTAATCTCCTCTACTTGGCCGATCGTCTACTTGGTGGTATCACACAAGCGTAACCATAAAACTCGGCACATAACTAAGACAAACTTCTTTGAAAAAATTTCCTCTTTCTTCCTACTTGACTGGACCGTGTGCTCACGACCTGCATTGTGTTTCAAATTTTCCTGGCAATGATAGATTCCCAGTCTCCTTTCTGTTGCAACTTCTGTACTGTAGTTACCATGGTGTATTCACGTACCTTAGCAATCACATACTATAAAACTTACTGATCACATAATATTTCACTTTTGAAATATCACATATGAAAGTCACTGAACGGTATCCAACCAGCAACCAAGGTTAGTTTATTTACCATGTCGTTGATTTTATTTAATTTAATTTTATTACCGAAGGAAATGGGCATGTCGTTTAAGCCAACAGTGCAATAATTGCAAGAATAGTTATTTTGTTAAAACTCGAGTGAATTGTTGTGGTACATAAGTGCTGAAACGGTGCGCGTATAACACTTAAGCATGTTATAATAAACTGTTGGATAATACAAACAATGGTCATAACAATAATTTTGCACTTACGCGCCACTTCAGGGCCACGTGCTTCTAGCTGCAATTCCCATTTTACAAAAAGGGACTCCCCGTACTACTCTTTACCTGTGTGCCAAAATTTAGATGCGCAAACTTTTCCTAACGTGCTGCAGACATGTTTTTATATCCTATGAGAATTAACATGGGAGATCTGACCTTAGCTAATGGTAGCTACTTATACTATCCGCCAGGAAAGAAGACTTTCCTTATATGGTCATTTTATGACTACTAATCTTTCATGGAAAAAAGTGCGCCTTGCCTCTATACTCTATAACTGCGTCGTCGTGGCAACGCTATTAGACCAACAACAATGGCGTCGCTTTCCGATCAAGTTTGTGTCAACAAGAAAGAAAGTTCGTTTCAACAAGTCAAGCTAAGGGTGTTATTTGGAACGTTTTTCAGTATTTCACGAGTCAAGGAGAATCTATTTCTATTTGTATTACTAAGAATTACTTGCATGTCAAATTTAAAGCTTTTTGCTCGATGTGCATGATTAGCCCAAATTATGGCCCTAGCAGCTAAGCACGTTAGCCTAGCGGCTAAGCACGTTGGCTGCTTAGCCATGGCGGATATCTGCAAGGTAAACGACGCAGCCGGCATGCACAATGCATACCCCTGTTTTGAAACGCGTTGGACTTCTTTCTTGGCGGAGACTATAGCTAGCTAGCCAGTAACACAAATCAACGGTATTGAGAGCACGTTTTCTCCACAAAGGACACCTTCCCTAACTTTAATGTGGTATTCTTCTATACTGGACCCCCCACGACACCTGATTCCAACGATGATTTCCTAAGATTTCTACCGCACTAGAAATTTACACCAGTATGCTGAAATCATGTATAAGCTCATACAGTTAACATGACAACAATTACACTCTAACAATTACGTTCAAACAATTAAGTCCCAACAACAATAAATCATCTACCTAACGGCGACACACTAGCGTGTGTCTAGATTTTAGTATAATTTTGATACGTTATTTACAATTGCTTTCAAGGGCGAATGCCGTTGGTTTCATCTTTGTACTAATTACTTCAAAGTAAAATCACAAATTCAGGGGCCTATTAAGCCGTAAGTACGCAAATCGTATAATAAAAAATATTCATACCGCATAACTCACTGAATTCCGTGAAACAGTAGTTACAAGTCAGGTTTTCAGATAAAATGGTTGGTCGTATGAAAAGTTATTTCAGTATTTTGGTAAAAAAAAAATGAATTACGAACAACAGGAAGAAAAAAGAAAAGTTTAATCCGTTGATTCGTTCAGAAGTTTTGAGAAAAAACTTAATTTGACTGCCAGTTTGGCTGCCAATTTCCAATATGGCGGCTCATAGTAATTCAGGAGAATGCCATCAACGCTTAAAATTTTTAATTTTATGCAAACCACATTCCTGTCAAGTTTCATGCTTTTATGATGAAACTGCACAATTTTAGACTATTGGCTGCCATGTTCCAATATGGCGGCTCGTAGCAATTCAGGGGAATACAGCTACAACGCTTAAAAGCCTTAATTTGATGTAAACAACAATCCTGCCAAGTTTCATGCTTTTATGATAAAATGCACAATTTCGTCTATTTTGGGGATATATCCTCCGGACTAATTCTTGCGTTGGAGCTTAAGAGCTGGGAAAAGAAGATGGATGTCGTGTTTTATTGTCGCTAAACCGTTATCGCCGTTTCACCGTCATTTAGCTACGTTCTAAATTTAGATGTCCTCGAACTTTTTACACGTGAAAGCAAGCATCAACTCTAACGCAGATTTGATTTATCGAATATTCCTTCCTGGAATTGCAAATGCTGAGATCAGTTACTCATGTGTGCATACGCCGCGTGCACACTTAACGCATAAACGCAGCCGTTTCGGGGAAACGTTTAGAGGAGCTTTGAAATTCAAGATGGTATGGCTTAAACTAAAGACAAACATGAAGACCGGATGATTATTGGTTTAATCATTCAAATATACGCCTAATACTTCGAGTATGGGACTAATCACGCAAATGTAGGCCTAATCACACAAATCATAGGCATAATTACTCAAATGTAATCCTAATAATTCAAATATAGTCCTATAAATCACTCAAATGTAGACCTAATCACTGAAATATACACCTAATCACTCAAATATAGTCCTGTAATCACTAAAATGTAGGCCTAATCACTCAAATATAGGCCTAATACTTGAGCATAGTGCTAATCGTGCAAATATAGGCATAGTCATTCAAATATAGTCATAATCGTTCAAATGTAGGCCTAATTACTCAATGTAGTCATAATCTCTTAAATGTAGCCCTAATCACTCAAACATAGGCCTAATCACTGTAGAGTATAGAGCTAATCGCACAAATATATATAGGCATAGTCACTCAAACATAGACATAATCACTCAAATGTAGGCCTAATCACTTAACTATAGTCCTAATCACTCAAATACAGTCGTAATCACGTATGGCGCCATCCAGTAGGATGCCAGTATACTGCTGAGGAGGAGAAATAGTCCACATATTAATACCGATTTCACACGTGGCCGAACCGTACTGTACCGCGCCATGACTTTCTCAAGCTCGCCAAGTCTCGTGCACGGTTTGATTAAGACGTAGTCACTATCAGCCGTGCCCTTTTCCAAGTTCCCTCCAGCACAAGTCTGAACCCCTTTTGAGCAAAATTCCACTTCTTCCTCATCTCGCCCTCAGGCTTATCATGCACCATTGTTGTTCTCATAGCCTTAAGCACGTTTTGTGGCGAGGCGCGGCACCTGTTGGATTTTCACACATAATAAATAAAGCGTGTCGTACTGAATGGTGCTGGCCAAATCCGATATATTTCGGCTCAGTTCGGTATGACACTAATTGTCAAATTTCAAATTGTCAAATTTCACAATCCGGTATGGCATTGCAAGCTTTATTAATTACGTTTAAAAATTAGTATAGCTGTCCTGTCCAATCTTGACGAAAGGAAAGTGCAAGCAGGGCGTTCGATCGTTGGGTCGATCCACTCAACGCACTCCGTCAGAACTATAGCAAAGCTAGTTCCGGCCATGAGATAAACGCTGGCGAGATTACCCAAGATGCCACAGTTGGTGACGTCATTGTTACGAAATCAAAACCGTTGCGTACTTTTATGATGCCCGCTCGTGAGCTCTCCGTCGGTTGCCTCGATACAACAAACGTTGCGTATTTTCAGTCGCATTGTCGATTGGATTTAGTAGCTTAATGCACTGTAAAACAATTTGAACGTTTGGAGAGGTCCCGCTTTCGTTTGTTAGTCCAGCTTTTGAGTCTTCTTCCGAATTGATCCAACGAAATCAAAAGCCAATGAGATGGAAGATTTATAAATTGTCTGTCGGGTGCACCAAAGAAAGCTGCACTTTTTGATTAGAATGTGCCACTTTATGTGGTTATAGTTGATGCCAAAAGGTAATGTTCTATATAGAGACCACATGAAAATCCATGTAGAACACCAAAATGGCAGCTATTAAAGAACACTAATTTTTTTTGTATCTCAGCTCGTAATAGTCCAATTTCAATTTTTTTTTTTTTGGTTCGAAAGTCCTTGTAAAGAGGACACTGCTTTTCCCTTACATATTTAACTCTAAGGGTTCTGCACAATAAAAAAAAAAACAAGTATTATTTTAATTTTGGACCCCTTTTGTCCAATAGTCTAAAAATTTACATTTTTATCATGAAAGCGTGAAACTTTACATGAATATTGTTTAGTCGGAATTATTAAGAATTTAAGCATTGTAGACCTTTTCCTCACTCGCTATGAGGCGCCATATTGGAAAACAGCAGCCAAAATGACACCCGAATTAAGTTTTTTCTCTCAACTCCGAAAAATAGCCCGAAATGGACGTGCTTAAGATTTTCTGAAAGGTGGCGATCTATTTCCTATATCAATCCTAACCGAAATTGTTTAACTCAGATAGAGACCGTCCTACACCCATTTAAAGGTGGAGAAGTAGGCAATTGCGTAACGGCGAAAACCTATGGTGATTTTCGAATTCAAAGTGCTCATGCAAATCCTCTATTAGCCCAAAATGGACATGCTTAGAATTTTCTCAAAGGTAGTGGGCAATTCTTTCCACCAATCGTAACCGAAATTGTTTAACTTAGATAGAGACCGTCCTACACCCATTTAAAAGTGAAGAGGTAATGGCGTAGCGGCCAAAGCGTATGTTGATTTTCGAATTCGAAGTGCTCTTGCGAGCCCTCTAATAGCCCGAAATGTACTTGCTTAGGATTTTCTGAAAGGTATGAATCTATTCTTTCCTTCAATCCAATGCGAAATTATTTAGCTCAGATACAAATATTAGTATTACAATAGCACTTTGAAATTGAAACTAGCTGCAACACCAATTACAGCTACACCTTTAAACGGGCGTAGGATGGTCCATATCTAAGCGAAACAATTTCGGTTAGGAGTGATGGAAAGAATCAGTCCCCACCGTTCAGAAAATTCGAAGCATGTCTATTTAGGGATATTAGAGGGCTCGCAAGACCACTTTGAATTCGAAAATCAACATACGCTTTCGCCGCTACGCCATTACCTCTTCACCTTTAAGTAGGTGTAGGGCGGTCTCTATCTAAATTAAACAATTGGACGATATCACGAATAGTGGACCTACAGGACAGTTTGTCACATTTCAATAACCAACGTAGCTTTAGGTTGATTATGGGGTAAAAGTATGTTCTTTCCATTGGTGATGTTATTTTTGACGTATTATGGGTGGTACTGCCAATATTTTAAGTATTGCATCCTTATGCGCACATTTGCATAATTATTCTCTCGCCGAGAGGCGTTTTATTATAATTGTTATTTTTCTTCCAAATACATTTTGAAACTTAAACATATTAGATGTCAGTAATAAAATCCTAACATAATCATACAAATAAACTGAATGGTTGCAATTTGAAAACAACGCAGGGTTTTGACCTTTCGGCATTAGTAACTCAATTTTATGTCACAAACGTGACGAAAAATTAACTTAAGTTTCTGTAAAATCTAAGATAATGCACCAATTGTTTTTTTTTTAATATGGTATTATAAAGTAGTAACACATCCCTATCAATACTTGTATATAAAATTCGGTAAAGAAAATTATCGGCAATAGTTAAGTACAGAAATTTACTATCACACTCGTGACATTTGTGATGTGACTGTTAGTTAAATAGAGGACTATGATGGTGTGCTAAGTGCAAACGTAGTGTAGCTCTTGGATGATAATCTTGACCTGTTGCCAAAAAAAATATCTGACTGCAAAAAAACCTTTTTCTTAAACAATGTGGTCTAGGGATTAAGTACAAGACAGTTAATCCCAAAATTTGTTCCAATGTACTAGGCTAATTTCGGTTAGGATTGATGGAAAGAATAGCTTTCAGAAAATCTTAAGTATTTCCATTTTGAGCTAATAGAAGGCTCGCAAAGAGCACTTTGAATTCGAAAATCAACATACGCTTTCATGGCTACGCAATTACCTACCCCTTCACCTTTAAATGGTGTAGGACAGTCCCTCCGTCAGTTAAACAATTTCGGTTAGGACTGATGGAAAGAATAGATCCCAACCTTTCAGAAAATTCAAAGCATATCAATTTCGGGCAATTACGGGGTTTGCAAGAGCGCTTTGAACACGAAAATGACTATAACAGCCAATTGAACAAAGGGGCATTCGTGCGAATTAAGGGTGATATACTTTAAATACGATTTTGTGGTTCAAGGGATGGTTTTACGTAAAAGATGTATATCAGCTTTCCTATCAAAAATTAAGTGCTGAATGTTTCTGTTTCACATTATGCTTTTGATTTGTTGACGGTTAAGGAGTTACAGCCAAAAAAACTGTTTTTGAGAGATTAACGTCACCCTTCCCCCATGTGAATTTCGAACTTGCTATCACAGCTTGTTTTTTTCCAGTTTCCCTTCATGTGCATCCATACCAAACGTAATGCTTTTCACACAAAATCAACCCCGCCTTTACGACGAAATGACGATTACATTTTGGATGATTTCGAAAAGGCATATATCCTAAATGATAACTTTGTCAGCAATTGTATAACTGACAACCAGATTCTTCCGCATATCCCTGAGTTGCAGTTATTCCTGAGTGTCATACACCAAGTTTCTCTTATCTGAACGTCTTAACGGTGCTATCATTCATGAAACCTAGCCATAGTGTTGGACCTGATGGTTTTTCTGCCTTCTTCTACCACGAGATCAGGTTGGAAGTTTGTACACCGTTATCTATAATTTTTGAGCATTCATTTGTAACAGGTAGATTGCCGTTCGCTTGGAAATCAGCAGATGTTACACCAATTTTTAAAAAAGGTGATGCATCGAACCCATTAAATTACCGACCAATTGCACTGACTTGCGCACCATGCAAAGTAATGGAACGTATTACCAGAACGTAAATGCTTTCTTTTATTTTAGAAAACAATATTTTGTCCATGTGACCAATTTGGGTTCATTCCAAGGCAGTCCACTAGTCTACAACTGTTATCCATGCTGGATGACTGGACTGGATCAGTTGATTGTGGTGTACCAAGTGATGTTATACTCATTGACTTTGCAAAGGCTTTTGAGTCAGTGGTACACAGTAAGCTCATAGCAAAATTAAATTTTTACGGCTTTCGGGGAAAATTATTTGAGAGGTTAACTGATTTCTTGTCCGACAGAACACAACGCGTTATTGTTGATGGCACAAAGTCTAACATAAATCAGGGAAGTGCATTAGGTCCTCTCCTCTTTATTATTTTTCTTTAATGATTTACATTCAAATTCGGAAAATACATCCCTGAGCAAATTTGTGGATGACGTAGAGGTGCACAGTCAAATTATTGACAATGACTCTTATTTCGGGTTAGTATCTGTAACTACAGAGCTTTTAATTTGGTCTTCCTCGTGGTAATTGCCAATTGCCCTTAAGAAATGTAGCGTAACATATTGGAAAACCTCATTTTAAGTGGTATTATCGACTTTCTTCAGTTTTGTTTTACCACACACAGAAACTGTTAAAAATCTTGGCGTTTGGTTTACATCCGATTTGAAAGTGAGAACTAACTGTAACCATGTTGCAAAGATGGCTAGCCAGCGCTCTGCATGGATTAAAAGGTGTTTACCACCGGAGATGTCGATACACTTGTGTGGGCTTTTAAGGTGTATGTCAGGCCTATTCTTGAGTATGCAAGTGCTGTTTGGTCCCCTTACTTGAAGGCCGATATAAACCTAACTGAATCTGTACAGCGTCGCTTTGCCAAGTCACTTCGTGGTTTAAAAGAGTTTTCCTACGTCAGGAGGCTTGAATTAACTAAATTAGATTCGCTCGAATTACGCCGTCTGAAGGCGGATTTGTACCTTACGTATTCTTTACTGCATGGTCTGGTAGATGTTGACTTCTGCAGATATTTCGAACTCCGTGCAAATAAACCTGTTTAAACCAATTATAGTGAGAGTCGATTTGTTTTCTCCTGCGTATACAGAGATCGATATGGCTACTAATTGTCTAACACGTGTCAATAATTACCCCTCCTAAGAATACAATCCAAAAACCCAAATGATTTTTTGGCCGCGGTTCCACAACACTTATGCAACCGTAAAACCAGCGGTCGCTTGCATTTGTAGCTTTTGATCAGCTGTGTGGCGGCGCACACCCCTCAGTTAAAGACGAGCCCACTACGATTCTTTTATCGGTTTCAGTTTAAAAATGAAACCGATAAAAGAATCGTAGTGGGCTCGTCTTAAACTAAGGGGTGTGCACCACCACACAGCTGATCAAAAGCTACAAGTTTAATTAGAACACTAGTGAAATATTCAACACTAAAAACATTCAACACCGTTCGGCAGTGTTATGACACGGGAGGCCTCCAAACCGTTTCGTCTCGGCGTTTTGAATATTTAATTTATCCGACGGGCGACTGCAACTTTGCCACATGGCACGACTGAGATATGGATGAAATAACTAGATAGCACAGTCCCGAGTTTTATGAATTCGCTCCTCCCTCCCATCCCCTGAAAAAAAATATCATACAGTAAAAGTTGTTTTAAATATTTCTCCTCCCCCCCCCTCCAAAAAAAAAGTACTGAGCATAAAATTCATGAACGATTGCCCAAACAAGTAGCCCAAGTCTACGCTAATTTCGCATGCCGACATGAGTACAAGCTTGTTGGCTAGTTCGTACGTATGAGATCAGTGGGGCAACGTGCTACGTCAGTGATCTGTGAATTTGAGGAAGTTACCAGTCATTGGTCGGTTGGTGGTGACCAATGACTGGGAACTATGTAGCCTTCGTCAGCAGCTGAAGGCTACATAGTTCCCAGTCATTGGTCGTGGATGGTTGATGTCAGTCGGCTGAAGAAAAAATAACGAACGCCATTCGTTTGCAACAAACAAAAATCTTTGATTATTTCTAGTGGAGGAATTCCCTGACGGATTCCACCCATTTTCTAACTTAGACCTAGAAATGTGTCATAGAATGTGTGTGCAAAATTTAACAGAAATCCGATAATTCGTTAATACGTTATAGCGCGAACTCACAGACAGACACTCAGACAGACACCCAGACAGACATCCAGACAGACACCCAGACAGACATCCAGACAGACAGACAGACAGACAAACCGTTCGCATAAGAGTCTAATTGACTCTAGTAAACCTACACGTGGTCATTCTCTAACACTTGTTGCTGGAGCGTTGCACACTGACTGACAGAAGCACTTTTTTGCTAACAGGGTTGTCAAGGTGTGGAATGATCTACCTGGCGAGTTGGTGACAGCAGCCTCGTTACATTCTTACAAAACGAAATTGCGGACTGTAGATTTGTCTAAGTACCTGTCTAATTTTATGTAGTTTATATCAGCGTTTTAACTTTGGTTAGTGCCATACTGGCTCGTTTTACAGATATTGGTGCCATGTTTCTATATTTTGTTTATTTTTTTAACCGACCCCAGAACATTATTCTGTTAGTTTTCACTTCACTACTCTCTTGCTTTGTTAGTACATCTTGATTTTATTTTTGGTTGCTTAACAACCTTAGGCTGAATATTAGTGACCCCGGGTCCATTTCAGGCCTGTGTGCTCAAGCACCAAATGTTTTATTATTAGTATTATTATATTATTAAAGTGAACAATTCTTTCAATTTTGCGCACTATATAAAACCCTATTATTTCAATTATGGCTGTACTATGCTTTAATCATGATTCATTAGTACCACTTCCAGTACCTACTTTTGGTTGTATTGGTATCAAAGGAAAAGAAATTTCAAGTGGAACCAATTGTGAAAGGGAATTCGGTATTTCAATAAAGAAGAGTGATTAGTATCGAAATCAGGCAAATTTAGTGCACCAATATGGCGGCTAATGGCCGCCATCTTTAATGGCTGCCATTTTGGTGTTCTACATGGAGAAAGAAGTGTCCTCTTTACAGGTGCTTTTGAACAAAAAGAAGAAAATCGAAATTGGACTGTTACGAGCTGAGATGCAAAAATATTTAGTGAGGCTAATGGCCACCGTCTTTAATGGCTGCCATTTTGATGTTCTACATGGATTTCCAATTGGCTCCCCATCTAGAAAGTTACCTTTTGGCGTCAACTATACCCACAGAAAGTGGCACACTCCAATCAAAAAGTGCAGCATTTTGGCTTTTTTAGTCAGGCACCCAACGTACTAAAACTTGCGGCGTGTTATGTTGAGAGCTACATAACTTGAGCTACTCCTAGTAATGAGGAGACCTGTGCTACGCTAATTAAGTGGATGGAGTGACACTCCTGAAAAAGGAGCACTCCAGTTTTCATTATATAGGTTGCATACATGATAACAAGACAATGCGTAGGAAAGACAGGTGGCGAGCTCTACCAACAGGTGAACTCGGCAATGCAGGTACGAGACTGCTCCCCTGTAAATTGAAAGTACAACATAGTTAATAATTAATCCTCAATAAACTCTTTATGATAAACTTTTAATTTCAATACAACAAGTAAAACAAAACCTGGAAGAAAATCACAGCAGTAAATGTGTTTTCAAGTTGGTGTTGTCCAAAAAGTGTCTTCTACTTTCCAACCTCAAAACGTCTATTCGCCTCTTCAAGGAGGAGGAACAAAATCGAGAATTGCCTGAAAACAGGAAAAGATAATAATGATAGGAAATGAAATAATAATATGGCATCTCACAAAATTAATTAAACCCAGGTAATTTGTTATTGGTTAAGTCGCACATGGTTCAACACTTCATTCTTCGCGCGCCTTAGAAGTGTACCATCACCAGGGCTATCCCCTGACAGTTTAGAAGGTGAGCTTCTGGCCCCAACAGGGTGGAAAATTGGCCTTTCAAGTGTTAGCAGACTCCCAGACACACTAATGTTCTTTACTTTGAGTTACAATGGGAAGAAATCGGTGTTAAAACAAGAGGCACTGCACTAGAGCACAGTGAACCGCGCACTATCAAAGCAGGCTCGGCTGCTTGAGTGGGCTCTCAGCAGGCCTTAGCTGCATCTGTGTGTTATCAGTCGACGTGCTTAGAGTGTTCATATTAACCAGACGTGGAGATACAGGAAGAGACACAGGAAGTAGAAATATATTTCTTCTGGACAGTGTCGCTAAAGGCGAAATCAAGGGATTTGATTGGTCCAAGGATGGAAAATCGGCGGATCCCCCTCTTGAAATGGTTCAACCAAGAAAGTGTATTTTTTCCCAGATAAAGACCCACAAGCCGGGTTTTCCTCTCAGGATAGTTACGAGTGGGAAGACTACCCCTAACATTGAGCTTGCGTGCATCCTTAAACCCATTTTAAAAGAACTCGCTGAGGGGCGCCATACTACCCCCAATGCACTCAAAATTGTTCACGACCTGGAAGGATATCAAGTACCTCCAGGGTTTGAATTTGTTTCCTTTGATGTCGAAAAAATGTTTCCATTATTGGACCAAGAGCTTATTACGGAGATCTCTCGAAAATTAACAAACGAACCCTCCCCACCCCCTACCTCGCTCCTCAAGCTTGGGTGGGATAATGATACTTTCATCAGTGCAGTAAAAGTCATTTTTGAAACCACCTTCTTTGAGTACGGAGGCAAATATTACCAACAAATCAATGGCGTACCAATGGGAAGCCCACTTTCAACTTTCTTCTGTGACATAGTCCTGAATGCAGTCTACAATAAATTAGTTGAAAAATTTCTAAAATTTAAATATTACAAGCGTTACATCGACGATAGTTTAGCACTTCTACCAACACAACTTAAGTTACTAATCCTCGATTTTCTCAACAGCATCACTAAATCACTCACTTACACTATGGAGTCCTCTAAAAAACAATGCCAACCAATTTTTAGATGTGAACGTCATTATTAACCACAATAGCCTAATCGAATTCACACACTTCAGAAAAAGAATGCAGTCAACTCGCCCCCTGCATTACAACTCCTATGTTGATGCCCACTACAAAAGTAATGTAGTAATAAGTAATAGTTATTGGTTAAAATCGAGCGGTTATCGATTTAAACAATAAATTATTTAAATCACGGTTGGGACGTCACGCTAATTCTTATTTAATTAAAACGTTTTGTGTTTGTGAAAATTGCTTCAAGAAATACGGTAATACCTTATGTCAAATCAGTGAAGGTCATTCCA